>OW026366.1:20296175-20376325 GCA_932273885.2 Leucozona laternaria | reverse complement strand
TAGGCTGCAAAGCTTAAGCACCATCATATTGGTGGTAGCTCATTCAAGTAGTTGTTGTTTCATTCAAACCTTCAAAAATTTTAATCATTTAGCGCGAAAATTATTACAGTGAAACTTCCATAAGTCGAACCCTCAAAATGAAAAAAAATAAATTCGAGTTATAGAAACTTCGATTTAAAGAAATGAGACAAAATTTTTAGTTTTACTGTTTTATTTTAGTAAATGGAGTATTAAAAAGAAGGAAATGATTTTTTTATTAATAGAAGCTTAAAAAAAATCAGTAATCATTCGTTGACGTTTTTTTTTTTCATTGTATGATTCATACAAAATTCCAATCTCGTGAATTATATCAAAGAAAACGATCCAGCGTGTTTTTTGAACAATGCCATTTCTAATTGAAAAAAATATCGTACATACAAATTTGTATGCTTCATAATGGTCCCTAAAATTGAGAGGTTTTTATTCCTGGCTTCAATTAACCATTTGGAGACTGCTTTGCCAACACTCAAATTTAAGAGGTTTTTTTCTCATTGAGGTTTTATCGTTTCTTGAAGTGTCAGCATATTTTTAAAACTTTAAAATATAGCTAAAATATATTTTATGACCTTCAGTTTTTGTTCAAAAAGAAGATGCTTTAATTTTTTTCCTGACATTAAAATTCGTGAATTCATCCTTTCCCCACAAAACAATTGAAACATAAACTCTGAACACAGCCATCCCTTATCCCTTATACAATTATCATCACACTTAGACTCAAAAACGTTTAAAAAAATTGAAAGAAAAGGGATTTCCCCAATTAGAGAAAAAGTTCGAGTTAAAGAGACTTTTTGACACCAGACGCAATCTAAAAAATTCGAAATATAGAGAAATTCGGTTTACAGAAGTTCGAATTATGGAGGGCAAAATTCATGAAAATAAAGCTGAAAATGCAGAGTTCTCAATAAAACTTTGAGTAATAGAGAAATTCGACTTAAGGAAGTTCGAGTTGTGGAAGTTCGACTGTATTAACAAAGTTATATAATTATATAATATAATTAAGTTTGTATTGCCCCTTCCAAGGAAACTATTTACCTACACGAAAAAAATATTTTGATATCAATATGTCTGAATAATTGTTGCGATTAAAATTCAAATTTCATTGCAGTTGTTTTTAGAAAGGTTTGCAACCAACTAACGACATGGCTACCTACCTGGCAATTGAAAATAACCTATGTCGAGCGCCGGAATTGCGTGAGCGGTTCAGATCCCCAAAAAGTTAGTTTAAATCTCTTGAACCCGTGAATCAGGCCAATTACGTTACTGTTTATTACAAAAACTTGATAGCAGGCCAACTGACGATAAGAAACCTTTTCTCTGACACAATTATATAAAAAGTATTGTATACTTTTAGGTAAATAACACGTTTGCAAGTTTCCAAATAGTTCGTACATACATCTTTTCGCGTATTAAAAATCTCCACGATTTTGCTTTAAAGAAAAGTGGTGTGTGCTTTTAGGCGAATAGCACATTTGTTTGTTACCAAATTGTACATACAATTATATAGGTAGGTAATCGGTAACTTTTTTTTAATAAATATCAAGTATTAACAATCTCCACGATTTTGTATTTAGGACACTAAATGTGAAGGTCAAATAGTGAAAACTTTCATTTAGAGTTCAGCTAAATAATGAGCCCCTATTTAACCCTTAAATCCCTTATCATTAGCTTTTCTGAAATGCTGTAGATACCTACCTATTTAAAGATGTATTGGGTGGTAAGATAAGGAGCAGAAACCAAACCAGTGGGAAAAGAGAGACGAAACTCGAATAGTTTGTATTACTTCTGACTTATTTAAATAAAATGCAGTTTCAGCGATGTGAACCTACATAAGATAGTTTCTTCCAATACAAATCTTCATTAAAGAAGTTTTGATATGAATGCATTTTAATATTTAATATTTTAATCCGTTCAAATTAAATAATATTGAAAATTTCGTGAAACGATTTCTTAATAAAGAAAATTATACATATGTATGTAGGTACAGGTATATATATTATTTTAGGTTCCAGGTTCCTATTAGGAAATAAGGTTAAGATGTCGCTGAGTTACAAAAAAGAATAATAATAATTGAAAGTTTGTTTTTTTTTTTTTTGTGTGATAACACACTCGCAGTTAGGCTGCAAAGCTTAAGCACCATCATATTGGTGGTAGCTCATTCAAGTAGTTGTTGTTTCATTCAAACCTTCAAAAATTTTAATCATTTAGCGCGAAAATTATTACAGTGAAACTTCCATAAGTCGAACCCTCAAAATGAAAAAAAATAAATTCGAGTTATAGAAACTTCGATTTAAAGAAATGAGACAAAATTTTTAGTTTTACTGTTTTATTTTAGTAAATGGAGTATTAAAAAGAAGGAAATGATTTTTTTATTAATAGAAGCTTAAAAAAAATCAGTAATCATTCGTTGACGTTTTTTTTTTTCATTGTATGATTCATACAAAATTCCAATCTCGTGAATTATATCAAAGAAAACGATCCAGCGTGTTTTTTGAACAATGCCATTTCTAATTGAAAAAAATATCGTACATACAAATTTGTATGCTTCATAATGGTCCCTAAAATTGAGAGGTTTTTATTCCTGGCTTCAATTAACCATTTGGAGACTGCTTTGCCAACACTCAAATTTAAGAGGTTTTTTTCTCATTGAGGTTTTATCGTTTCTTGAAGTGTCAGCATATTTTTAAAACTTTAAAATATAGGTAAAATATATTTTATGGCCTTCAGTTTTTGTTCAAAAAGAAGATGCTTTAATTTTTTTCCTGACATTAAAATTCGTGAATTCATCCTTTCCCCACAAAACAATTGAAACATAAACTCTGAACACAGCCATCCCTTATCCCTTATACAATTATCATCACACTTAGACTCAAAAACGTTTAAAAAAATTGAAAGAAAAGGGATTTCCCCAATTAGAGAAAAAGTTCGAGTTAAAGAGACTTTTTGACACCAAACGCAATCTAAAAAATTCGAAATATAGAGAAATTCGATTTACAGAAGTTCGAATTATGGAGGGCAAAATTCATGAAAATAAAGCTGAAAATGCAAAGTTCTCAATAAAACTTTGAGTAATAGAGAAATTCGACTTAAGGAAGTTCGAGTTGTGGAAGTTCGACTGTATTAACAAAGTTATATAATTATATAATATAATTAAGTTTGTATTGCCCCTTCCAAGGAAACTATTTACCTACACGAAAAAAATATTTTGATATCAATATGTCTGAATAATTGTTGCGATTAAAATTCAAATTTCATTGCAGTTGTTTTTAGAAAGGTTTGCAACCAACTAACGACATGGCTACCTACCTGGCAATTGAAAATAACCTATGTCGAGCGCCGGAATTGCGTGAGCGGTTCAGATCCCCAAAAAGTTAGTTTAAATCTCTTGAACCCGTGAATCAGGCCAATTACGTTACTGTTTATTACAAAAACTTGATAGCAGGCCAACTGACGATAAGAAACCTTTTCTCTGACACAATTATATAAAAAGTATTGTATACTTTTAGGTAAATAACACGTTTGCAAGTTTCCAAATAGTTCGTACATACATCTTTTCGCGTATTAAAAATCTCCACGATTTTGCTTTAAAGAAAAGTGGTGTGTGCTTTTAGGCGAATAGCACATTTGTTTGTTACCAAATTGTACATACAATTATATAGGTAGGTAATCGGTAACTTTTTTTTAATAAATATCAAGTATTAACAATCTCCACGATTTTGTATTTAGGACACTAAATGTGAAGGTCAAATAGTGAAAACTTTCATTTAGAGTTCAGCTAAATAATGAGCCCCTATTTAACCCTTAAATCCCTTATCATTAGTTTTTCTGAAATGCTGTAGATACCTACCTATTTAAAGACGTATTGGGTGGTAAGATAAGGAGAAGAAACCAAACCAGTGGGAAAAGAGAGACGAAACTCGAATAGTTTGTATTACTTCTGACTTATTTAAATAAAATGCAGTTTCAGCGATGTGAACCTACATAAGATAGTTTCTTCCAATACAAATCTTCATTAAAGAAGTTTTGATATGAATGCATTTTAATATTTAATATTTTAATCCGTTCAAATTAAATAATATTGAAAATTTCGTGAAACGATTTCTTAATAAAGAAAATTATACATATGTATGTAGGTACAGGTATATATATTATTTTAGGTTCCAGGTTCCTATTAGGAAATAAGGTTAAGATGTCGCTGAGTTACAAAAAAGAATAATAATAATTGAAAGTTTGTTTTTTTTTTTTTGTGTGATAACACACTCGCAGTTAGGCTGCAAAGCTTAAGCACCATCATATTGGTGGTAGCTCATTCAAGTAGTTGTTGTTTCATTCAAACCTTCAAAAATTTTAATCATTTAGCGCGAAAATTATTACAGTGAAACTTCCATAAGTCGAACCCTCAAAATGAAAAAAAATAAATTCGAGTTATAGAAACTTCGATTTAAAGAAATGAGACAAAATTTTTAGTTTTACTGTTTTATTTTAGTAAATGGAGTATTAAAAAGAAGGAAATGATTTTTTTATTAATAGAAGCTTAAAAAAAATCAGTAATCATTCGTTGACGTTTTTTTTTTTCATTGTATGATTCATACAAAATTCCAATCTCGTGAATTATATCAAAGAAAACGATCCAGCGTGTTTTTTGAACAATGCCATTTCTAATTGAAAAAAATATCGTACATACAAATTTGTATGCTTCATAATGGTCCCTAAAATTGAGAGGTTTTTATTCCTGGCTTCAATTAACCATTTGGAGACTGCTTTGCCAACACTCAAATTTAAGAGGTTTTTTTCTCATTGAGGTTTTATCGTTTCTTGAAGTGTCAGCATATTTTTAAAACTTTAAAATATAGGTAAAATATATTTTATGGCCTTCAGTTTTTGTTCAAAAAGAAGATGCTTTAATTTTTTTCCTGACATTAAAATTCGTGAATTCATCCTTTCCCCACAAAACAATTGAAACATAAACTCTGAACACAGCCATCCCTTATCCCTTATACAATTATCATCACACTTAGACTCAAAAACGTTTAAAAAAATTGAAAGAAAAGGGATTTCCCCAATTAGAGAAAAAGTTCGAGTTAAAGAGACTTTTTGACACCAAACGCAATCTAAAAAATTCGAAATATAGAGAAATTCGATTTACAGAAGTTCGAATTATGGAGGGCAAAATTCATGAAAATAAAGCTGAAAATGCAAAGTTCTCAATAAAACTTTGAGTAATAGAGAAATTCGACTTAAGGAAGTTCGAGTTGTGGAAGTTCGACTGTATTAACAAAGTTATATAATTATATAATATAATTAAGTTTGTATTGCCCCTTCCAAGGAAACTATTTACCTACACGAAAAAAATATTTTGATATCAATATGTCTGAATAATTGTTGCGATTAAAATTCAAATTTCATTGCAGTTGTTTTTAGAAAGGTTTGCAACCAACTAACGACATGGCTACCTACCTGGCAATTGAAAATAACCTATGTCGAGCGCCGGAATTGCGTGAGCGGTTCAGATCCCCAAAAAGTTAGTTTAAATCTCTTGAACCCGTGAATCAGGCCAATTACGTTACTGTTTATTACAAAAACTTGATAGCAGGCCAACTGACGATAAGAAACCTTTTCTCTGACACAATTATATAAAAAGTATTGTATACTTTTAGGTAAATAACACGTTTGCAAGTTTCCAAATAGTTCGTACATACATCTTTTCGCGTATTAAAAATCTCCACGATTTTGCTTTAAAGAAAAGTGGTGTGTGCTTTTAGGCGAATAGCACATTTGTTTGTTACCAAATTGTACATACAATTATGTAGGTAGGTAATCGGTAACTTTTTTTTAATAAATATCAAGTATTAACAATCTCCACGATTTTGTATTTAGGACACTAAATGTGAAGGTCAAATAGTGAAAACTTTCATTTAGAGTTCAGCTAAATAATGAGCCCCTATTTAACCCTTAAATCCCTTATCATTAGCTTTTCTGAAATGCTGTAGATACCTACCTATTTAAAGATGTATTGGGTGGTAAGATAAGGAGCAGAAACCAAACCAGTGGGAAAAGAGAGACGAAACTCGAATAGTTTGTATTACTTCTGACTTATTTAAATAAAATGCAGTTTCAGCGATGTGAACCTACATAAGATAGTTTCTTCCAATACAAATCTTCATTAAAGAAGTTTTGATATGAATGCATTTTAATATTTAATATTTTAATCCGTTCAAATTAAATAATATTGAAAATTTCGTGAAACGATTTCTTAATAAAGAAAATTATACATATGTATGTAGGTACAGGTATATATATTATTTTAGGTTCCAGGTTCCTATTAGGAAATAAGGTTAAGATGTCGCTGAGTTACAAAAAAGAATAATAATAATTGAAAGTTTGTTTTTTTTTTTTTGTGTGATAACACACTCGCAGTTAGGCTGCAAAGCTTAAGCACCATCATATTGGTGGTAGCTCATTCAAGTAGTTGTTGTTTCATTCAAACCTTCAAAAATTTTAATCATTTAGCGCGAAAATTATTACAGTGAAACTTCCATAAGTCGAACCCTCAAAATGAAAAAAAATAAATTCGAGTTATAGAAACTTCGATTTAAAGAAATGAGACAAAATTTTTAGTTTTACTGTTTTATTTTAGTAAATGGAGTATTAAAAAGAAGGAAATGATTTTTTTATTAATAGAAGCTTAAAAAAAATCAGTAATCATTCGTTGACGTTTTTTTTTTTCATTGTATGATTCATACAAAATTCCAATCTCGTGAATTATATCAAAGAAAACGATCCAGCGTGTTTTTTGAACAATGCCATTTCTAATTGAAAAAAATATCGTACATACAAATTTGTATGCTTCATAATGGTCCCTAAAATTGAGAGGTTTTTATTCCTGGCTTCAATTAACCATTTGGAGACTGCTTTGCCAACACTCAAATTTAAGAGGTTTTTTTCTCATTGAGGTTTTATCGTTTCTTGAAGTGTCAGCATATTTTTAAAACTTTAAAATATAGGTAAAATATATTTTATGGCCTTCAGTTTTTGTTCAAAAAGAAGATGCTTTAATTTTTTTCCTGACATTAAAATTCGTGAATTCATCCTTTCCCCACAAAACAATTGAAACATAAACTCTGAACACAGCCATCCCTTATCCCTTATACAATTATCATCACACTTAGACTCAAAAACGTTTAAAAAAATTGAAAGAAAAGGGATTTCCCCAATTAGAGAAAAAGTTCGAGTTAAAGAGACTTTTTGACACCAAACGCAATCTAAAAAATTCGAAATATAGAGAAATTCGATTTACAGAAGTTCGAATTATGGAGGGCAAAATTCATGAAAATAAAGCTGAAAATGCAAAGTTCTCAATAAAACTTTGAGTAATAGAGAAATTCGACTTAAGGAAGTTCGAGTTGTGAAAGTTCGACTGTATTAACAAAGTTATATAATTATATAATATAATTAAGTTTGTATTGCCCCTTCCAAGGAAACTATTTACCTACACGAAAAAAATATTTTGATATCAATATGTCTGAATAATTGTTGCGATTAAAATTCAAATTTCATTGCAGTTGTTTTTAGAAAGGTTTGCAACCAACTAACGACATGGCTACCTACCTGGCAATTGAAAATAACCTATGTCGAGCGCCGGAATTGCGTGAGCGGTTCAGATCCCCAAAAAGTTAGTTTAAATCTCTTGAACCCGTGAATCAGGCCAATTACGTTACTGTTTATTACAAAAACTTGATAGCAGGCCAACTGACGATAAGAAACCTTTTCTCTGACACAATTATATAAAAAGTATTGTATACTTTTAGGTAAATAACACGTTTGCAAGTTTCCAAATAGTTCGTACATACATCTTTTCGCGTATTAAAAATCTCCACGATTTTGCTTTAAAGAAAAGTGGTGTGTGCTTTTAGGCGAATAGCACATTTGTTTGTTACCAAATTGTACATACAATTATATAGGTAGGTAATCGGTAACTTTTTTTTAATAAATATCAAGTATTAACAATCTCCACGATTTTGTATTTAGGACACTAAATGTGAAGGTCAAATAGTGAAAACTTTCATTTAGAGTTCAGCTAAATAATGAGCCCCTATTTAACCCTTAAATCCCTTATCATTAGTTTTTCTGAAATGCTGTAGATACCTACCTATTTAAAGACGTATTGGGTGGTAAGATAAGGAGAAGAAACCAAACCAGTGGGAAAAGAGAGACGAAACTCGAATAGTTTGTATTACTTCTGACTTATTTAAATAAAATGCAGTTTCAGCGATGTGAACCTACATAAGATAGTTTCTTCCAATACAAATCTTCATTAAAGAAGTTTTGATATGAATGCATTTTAATATTTAATATTTTAATCCGTTCAAATTAAATAATATTGAAAATTTCGTGAAACGATTTCTTAATAAAGAAAATTATACATATGTATGTAGGTACAGGTATATATATTATTTTAGGTTCCAGGTTCCTATTAGGAAATAAGGTTAAGATGTCGCTGAGTTACAAAAAAGAATAATAATAATTGAAAGTTTGTTTTTTTTTTTTGTGTGATAACACACTCGCAGTTAGGCTGCAAAGCTTAAGCACCATCATATTGGTGGTAGCTCATTCAAGTAGTTGTTGTTTCATTCAAACCTTCAAAAATTTTAATTATTTAGCGCGAAAATTATTACAGTGAAACTTCCATAAGTCGAACCCTCAAAATGAAAAAAAATAAATTCGAGTTATAGAAACTTCGATTTAAAGAAATGAGACAAAATTTTTAGTTTTACTGTTTTATTTTAGTAAATGGAGTATTAAAAAGAAGGAAATGATTTTTTTATTAATAGAAGCTTAAAAAAAATCAGTAATCATTCGTTGACGTTTTTTTTTTTCATTGTATGATTCATACAAAATTCCAATCTCGTGAATTATATTAAAAAAAACGATCCAGCGTGTTTTTTGAACAATGCCATTTCTAATTGAAAAAAATATCGTACATACAAATTTGTATGCTTCATAATGGTCCCTAAAATTGAGAGGTTTTTATTCCTGGCTTCAATTAACCATTTGGAGACTGCTTTGCCAACACTCAAATTTAAGAGGTTTTTTTCTCATTGAGGTTTTATCGTTTCTTGAAGTGTCAGCATATTTTTAAAACTTTAAAATATAGGTAAAATATATTTTATGGCCTTCAGTTTTTGTTCAAAAAGAAGATGCTTTAATTTTTTTCCTGACATTAAAATTCGTGAATTCATCCTTTCCCCACAAAACAATTGAAACATAAACTCTGAACACAGCCATCCCTTATCCCTTATACAATTATCATCACACTTAGACTCAAAAACGTTTAAAAAAATTGAAAGAAAAGGGATTTCCCCAATTAGAGAAAAAGTTCGAGTTAAAGAGACTTTTTGACACCAAACGCAATCTAAAAAATTCGAAATATAGAGAAATTCGATTTACAGAAGTTCGAATTATGGAGGGCAAAATTCATGAAAATAAAGCTGAAAATGCAAAGTTCTCAATAAAACTTTGAGTAATAGAGAAATTCGACTTAAGGAAGTTCGAGTTGTGGAAGTTCGACTGTATTAACAAAGTTATATAATTATATAATATAATTAAGTTTGTATTGCCCCTTCCAAGGAAACTATTTACCTACACGAAAAAAATATTAAATATTTTGATATCAATATGTCTGAATAATTTTTGCGATTAAAATTCAAATTTCATTGCAGTTGTTTTTAGAAAGGTTTGCAACCAACTAACGACATGGCTACCTACCTGGCAATTGAAAATAACCTATGTCGAGCGCCGGAATTGCGTGAGCGGTTCAGATCCCCAAAAAGTTAGTTTAAATCTCTTGAACCCGTGAATCAGGCCAATTACGTTACTGTTTATACTGTTTATTACAAAAACTTGATAGCAGGCCAACTGACGATAAGAAACTTTTTCTCTGACACAATTATATAAAAAGTATTGTATACTTTTAGGTAAATAACACGTTTGCAAGTTTCCAAATAGTTCATACATACATCTTTTCGCGTATTAAAAATCTCCACGATTTTGCTTTAAAGAAAAGTGGTGTGTGCTTTTAGGCGAATAGCACATTTGTTTGTTACCAAATTTTACATACAATTATAGGTAGGTAATCGGTAACTTTTTTTTAATAAATATCAAGTATTAACAATCTCCACGATTTTGTATTTAGGACACTAAATGTGAAGGTCAAATAGTGAAAACTTTCATTTAGAGTTCAGCTAAATAATGAGCCCCTATTTAACCCTTAAATCCCTTATCATTAGTTTTTCTGAAATGCTGTAGATACCTACCTATTTAAAGACGTATTGGTATTAAGAAACCAAACCAGTGGGAAAAGAGAGACGAAACTCGAATAGTTTGTATTACTTCTGACTTATTTAAATAAAATGCAGTTTCAGCGATGTGAACCTACATAAGATAGTTTCTTCCAATACAAATCTTCATTAAAGAAGTTTTGATATGAATGCATTTTAATATTTAATATTTTAATCCGTTCAAATTAAATAATATTGAAAATTTCGTGAAACGATTTCTTAATAAAGAAAATTATACATATGTATGTAGGTACAGGTATATATATTATTTTAGGTTCCAGGTTCCTATTAGGAAATAAGGTTAAGATGTCGCTGAGTTACAAAAAAGAATAATAATAATTGAAAGTTTGTTTTTTTTTTTGTGTGATAACACACTCGCAGTTAGGCTGCAAAGCTTAAGCACCATCATATTGGTACTAGCTGATTCAAGTAGTTGTTAATTCATTCAAACCTTCAAAAATTTTAATTATTTAGCGCGAAAATTATTACAGTGAAACTTCCATAAGTCGAACCCTCAAAATGAAAAAAAATAAATTCGATTTATAGAAACTTCGATTTAAAGAAATGAGACAAAATTTTTAGTTTTACTGTTTTATTTTAGTAAATGGAGTATTAAAAAGAAGGAAATGATTTTTTTATTAATAGAAGCTTAAAAAAAATCAGTAATCATTCGTTGACGTTTTTTTTTCATTGTATGATTCATACAAAATTCCAATCTCGTGAATTATATTAAAAAAAAACGATCCAGCGTGTTTTTTGAACAATGCCATTTCTAATTGAAAAAAATATCGTACATACAAATTTGTATGCTTCATAATGGTCCCTAAAATTGAGAGGTTTTTATTCCTGGCTTCAATTAACCATTTGGAGACTGCTTTGCCAACACTCAAATTTAAGAGGTTTTTTTCTCATTGAGGTTTTATCGTTTCTTGAAGTGTCAGCATATTTTTAAAACTTTAAAATATAGGTAAAATATATTTTATGGCCTTCAGTTTTTGTTCAAAAAGAAGATGCTTTAATTTTTTTCCTGACATTAAAATTCGTGAATTCATCCTTTTCCCACAAAACAATTGAAACATAAACTCTGAACACAGCCATCCCTTATCCCTTATACAATTATCATCACACTTAGACTCACAAACGTTTAAAAAAATTGAAAGAAAAGGGATTTCCCCAATTAGAGAAAAAGTTCGAGTTAAAGAGACTTTTTGACACCAAACGCAATCTAAAAAATTCGAAATATAGAGAAATTCGATTTACAGAAGTTCGAATTATGGAGGGCAAAATTCATGAAAATAAAGCTGAAAATGCAAAGTTCTCAATAAAACTTTGAGTAATAGAGAAATTCGACTTAAGGAAGTTCGAGTTGTGGAAGTTCGACTGTATTAACAAAGTTATATAATTATATAATATAATTAAGTTTGTATTGCCCCTTCCAAGGAAACTATATTAAATATTTTGATATCAATATGTCTGAATAATTGTTGCGATTAAAATTCAAATTTCATTGCAGTTGTTTTTAGAAAGGTTTGCAACCAACTAACGACATGGCTACCTACCTGGCAATTAAAAAAAAAAAATTGTGTGAGTGCCGGGACTCACGGTTAATATGTGTAAACATCAACGTGGGCGGATCCAAAACGGACTTGTTTTTGCTTGAAGGGGATCTTAAGATTTATTTCACTGAACGCACCCATCCTAGTATGCAGATCGTAACGTTGCACGACGTAACGTTGCACACGAACGTTCACGTTTTATTTTCACTCTACCGCCAGCATAGATGTTTACACATCAATAACCTATGTCGAGCGCCGGAATTGCGTGAGCGGTTCAGATCCCCAAAAAGTTAGTTTAAATCTCTTGAACCCGTGAATCAGGCCAATTACGTTACTGTTTATTACAAAAACTTGATAGCAGGCCAACTGACGATAAGAAACCTTTTCTCTGACACAATTATATAAAAAGTATTGTATACTTTTAGGTAAATAACACGTTTGCAAGTTTCCAAATAGTTCGTACATACATCTTTTCGCGTATTAAAAATCTCCACGATTTTGCTTTAAAGAAAAGTGGTGTGTGCTTTTAGGCGAATAGCACATTTGTTTGTTACCAAATTGTACATACAATTATGTAGGTAGGTAATCGGTTACTTTTTTTTATTAAATATCAAGTATTAACAATCTCCACGATTTTGTATTTAGGACACTAAATGTGAAGGTCAAATAGTGAAAACTTTCATTTAGAGTTCAGCTAAATAATGAGCCCCTATTTAACCCTTAAATCCCTTATCATTAGTTTTTCTGAAATGCTGTAGATACCTACCTATTTAAAGACGTATTGGGTGGTAAGATAAGGAGAAGAAACCAAACCAGTGGGAAAAGAGAGACGAAACTCGAATAGTTTGTATTACTTCTGACTTATTTAAAATAAAATGCAGTTTCAGCGATGTGAACCTACATAAGATAGTTTCTTCCAATACAAATCTTCATTAAAGAAGTTTTGATATGAATGCATTTTAATATTTAATATTTTAATCCGTTCAAATTAAATAATATTGAAAATTTCGTGAAACGATTTCTTAATAAAGAAAATTATACATATGTATGTAGGTACAGGTATATATATTATCTTAGGTTCCAGGTTCCTATTAGGAAATAAGGTTAAGATGTCGCTGATTTACAAAAAAGAATAATAATAATTGAAAGTTGTTTTTTTTTTTTGTGTGATAACACACTCGCAGTTAGGCTGCAAAGCTTAAGCACCATCATATTGGTGGTAGCTCATTCAAGTAGTTGTTGTTTCATTCAAACCTTCAAAAATTTTAATTATTTAGCTCGAAAATTATTACAGTGAAACTTCCATAAGTCGAACCCTCAAAATGAAAAAAAATAAATTCGAGTTATAGAAACTTCGATTTAAAGAAATGAGACAAAATTTTTAGTTTTACTGTTTTATTTTAGTAAATGGAGTATTAAAAAGAAGGAAATGATTTTTTTATTAATAGAAGCTCAAAAAAAATCAGTAATCATTCGTTGACGTTTTTTTTTTTCATTGTATGATTCATACGAAATTCCAATCTCGTGAATTAAAACGATCCAGCGTGTTTTTTGAACAATGCCATTTCTAATTGAAAAAAATATCGTACATACAAATTTGTATGCTTCATAATGGTCCCTAAAATTGAGAGGTTTTTATTCCTGGTTTCAATTAACCATTTGGAGACTGCTTTGCCAACACTCAAATTTAAGAGGTTTTTTTCTCATTGAGGTTTTATCGTTTCTTGAAGTGTCAGCATATTTTTAAAACTTTAAAATATAGGTAAAATATATTTTATGGCCTTCAGTTTTTGTTCAAAAAGAAGATGCTTTAATTTTTTTCCTGACATTAAAATTCGTGAATTCATCCTTTCCCCACAAAACAATTGAAACATAAACTCTGAACACAGCCATCCCTTATCCCTTATACAATTATCATCACACTTAGACTCAAAAACGTTTAAAAAAATTGAAAGAAAAGGGATTTCCCCAATTAGAGAAAAAGTTCGAGTTAAAGAGACTTTTTGACACCAAACGCAATCTAAAAAATTCGAAATATAGAGAAATTCGATTCACAGAAGTTCGAATTATGGAGGGCAAAATTCATGAAAATAAAGCTGAAAATGCAAAGTTCTCAATAAAACTTTGAGTAATAGAGAAATTCGACTTAAGGAAGTTCGACTGTATTAACAAAGTTATATAATTATATAATATAATTAAGTTTGTATTGCCCCTTCCAAGGAAACTATTTACCTACACGAAAAAAATATTTTGATATCAATATGTCTGAATAATTGTTGCGATTAAAATTCAAATTTCATTGCAGTTGTTTTTAGAAAGGTTTGCAACCAACTAACGACATGGCTACCTACCTGGCAATTGAAAATAACCTATGTCGAGCGCCGGAATTGCGTGAGCGGTTCAGATCCCCAAAAAGTTAGTTTAAATCTCTTGAACCCGTGAATCAGGCCAATTACGTTACTGTTTATTACAAAAACTTGATAGCAGGCCAACTGACGATAAGAAACCTTTTCTCTGACACAATTATATAAAAAGTATTGTATACTTTTAGGTAAATAACACGTTTGCAAGTTTCCAAATAGTTCGCACATACATCTTTTCGCGTATTAAAAATCTCCACGATTTTGCTTTAAAGAAAAGTGGTGTGTGCTTTTAGGCGAATAGCACATTTGTTTGTTACCAAATTGTACATACAATTATGTAGGTAGGTAATCGGTAACTTTTTTTTTAATAAATATCAAGTATTAACAATCTCCACGATTTTGTATTTAGGACACTAAATGTGAAGGTCAAATAGTGAAAACTTTCATTTAGAGTTCAGCTAAATAATGAGCCCCTATTTAACCCTTAAATCCCTTATCATTAGTTTTTCTGAAATGCTGTAGATACCTACCTATTTAAAGACGTATTGGGTGGTAAGATAAGGAGAAGAAACCAAACCAGTGGGAAAAGAGAGACGAAACTCGAATAGTTTGTATTACTTCTGACTTATTTAAATAAAATGCAGTTTCAGCGATGTGAACCTACATAAGATAGTTTCTTCCAATACAAATCTTCATTAAAGAAGTTTTGATATGAATGCATTTTAATATTTAATATTTTAATCCGTTCAAATTAAATAATATTGAAAATTTCGTGAAACGATTTCTTAATAAAGAAAATTATACATATGTATGTAGGTACAGGTATATATATTATTTTAGGTTCCAGGTTCCTATTAGGAAATAAGGTTAAGATGTCGCTGAGTTACAAAAAAGAATAATAATAATTGAAAGTTTGTTTTTTTTTTTTGTGTGATAACACACTCGCAGTTAGGCTGCAAAGCTTAAGCACCATCATATTGGTGGTAGCTGATTCAAGTAGTTGTTGTTTCATTCAAACCTTCAAAAATTTTAATTATTTAGCGCGAAAATTATTACAGTGAAACTTCCATAAGTCGAACCCTCAAAATGAAAAAAAAATAAATTCGAGTTATAGAAACTTCGATCTAAAGAAATGAGACAAAATTTTTAGTTTTACTGTTTTATTTTAGTAAATGGAGTATTAAAAAGAAGGAAATGATTTTTTTATTAATAGAAGCTTAAAAAAAATCAGTAATCATTCGTTGACGTTTTTTTTTTCATTGTATGATTCATACAAAATTCCAATCTCGTGAATTATATTAAAAAAAAACGATCCAGCGTGTTTTTTGAACAATGCCATTTCTAATTGAAAAAAATATCGTACATACAAATTTGTATGCTTCATAATGGTCCCTAAAATTGAGAGGTTTTTATTCCTGGCTTCAATTAACCATTTGGAGACTGCTTTGCCAACACTCAAATTTAAGAGGTTTTTTTCTCATTGAGGTTTTATCGTTTCTTGAAGTGTCAGCATATTTTTAAAACTTTAAAATATAGGTAAAATATATTTTATGGCCTTCAGTTTTTGTTCAAAAAGAAGATGCTTTAATTTTTTTCCTGACATTAAAATTCGTGAATTCATCCTTTCCCCACAAAACAATTGAAACATAAACTCTGAACACAGCCATCCCTTATCCCTTATACAATTATCATCACACTTAGACTCAAAAACGTTTAAAAAAATTGAAAGAAAAGGGATTTCCCCAATTAGAGAAAAAGTTCGAGTTAAAGAGACTTTTTGACACCAAACGCAATCTAAAAAATTCGAAATATAGAGAAATTCGATTTACAGAAGTTCGAATTATGGAAGCAAAATTCATGAAAATAAAGCTGAAAATGCAAAGTTCTCAATAAAACTTTGAGTAATAGAGAAATTCGACTTAAGGAAGTTCGAGTTGTGGAAGTTCGACTGTATTAACAAAGTTATATAATTATATAATATAATTAAGTTTGTATTGCCCCTTCCAAGGAAACTATTTACCTACACGAAAAAAATATTAAATATTTTGATATCAATATGTCTGAATAATTGTTGCGATTAAAATTCAAATTTCATTGCAGTTGTTTTTAGAAAGGTTTGCAACCAACTAACGACATGGCTACCTACCTGGCAATTGAAAATAACCTATGTCGAGCGCCGGAATTGCGTGAGCGGTTCAGATCCCCAAAAAGTTAGTTTAAATCTCTTGAACCCGTGAATCAGGCCAATTACGTTACTGTTTATTACAATAACTTGATAGCAGGCCAACTGACGATAAGAAACCTTTTCTCTGACACAATTATATAAAAAGTATTGTATACTTTTAGGTAAATAACACGTTTGCAAGTTTCCAAATAGTACGTACATACATCTTTTCGCGTATTAAAAATCTCCACGATTTTGCTTTAAAGAAAAGTGGTGTGTGCTTTTAGGCGAATAGCACATTTGTTTGTTACCAAATTTTACATACAATTATAGGTAGGTAATCGGTAACTTTTTTTTAATAAATATCAAGTATTAACAATCTCCACGATTTTGTATTTAGGACACTAAATGTGAAGGTCAAATAGTGAAAACTTTCATTTAGAGTTCAGCTAAATAATGAGCCCCTATTTAACCCTTAAATCCCTTATCATTAGTTTTTCTGAAATGCTGTAGATACCTACCTATTTAAAGACGTATTGGGTGGTAAGATAAGGAGAAGAAACCAAACCAGTGGGAAAAGAGAGACGAAACTCGAATAGTTTGTATTACTTCTGACTTATTTAAATAAAATGCAGTTTCAGCGATGTGAACCTACATAAGATAGTTTCTTCCAATACAAATCTTCATTAAAGAAGTTTTGATATGAATGCATTTTAATATTAAATATTTTAATCCGTTCAAATTAAATAATATTGAAAATTTCGTGAAACGATTTCTTAATAAAGAAAATTATACATATGTATGTAGGTACAGGTATATATATTATTTTAGGTTCCAGGTTCCTATTAGGAAATAAGGTTAAGATGTCGCTGAGTTACAAAAAAGAATAATAATAATTGAAAGTTTGTTTTTTTTTTTTGTGTGATAACACACTCGCAGTTAGGCTGCAAAGCTTAAGCACCATCATATTGGTGGTAGCTGATTCAAGTAGTTGTTGTTTCATTCAAACCTTCAAAAATTTTAATTATTTAGCGCGAAAATTATTACAGTGAAACTTCCATAAGTCGAACCCTCAAAATGAAAAAAAATAAATTCGAGTTATAGAAACTTCGATTTAAAGAAATGAGACAAAATTTTTAGTTTTACTGTTTTATTTTAGTAAATGGAGTATTAAAAAGAAGGAAATGATTTTTTTATTAATAGAAGCTTAAAAAAAATCAGTAATCATTCGTTGACGTTTTTTTTTTCATTGTATGATTCATACAAAATTCCAATCTCGTGAATTATATTAAAAAAAACGATCCAGCGTGTTTTTTGAACAATGCCATTTCTAATTGAAAAAAATATCGTACATACAAATTTGTATGCTTCATAATGGTCCCTAAAATTGAGAGGTTTTTATTCCTGGCTTCAATTAACCATTTGGAGACTGCTTTGCCAACACTCAAATTTAAGAGGTTTTTTTCTCATTGAGGTTTTATCGTTTCTTGAAGTGTCAGCATATTTTTAAAACTTTAAAATATAGGTAAAATATATTTTATGGCCTTCAGTTTTTGTTCAAAAAGAAGATGCTTTAATTTTTTTCCTGACATTAAAATTCGTGAATTCATCCTTTCCCCACAAAACAATTGAAACATAAACTCTGAACACAGCCATCCCTTATCCCTTATACAATTATCATCACACTTAGACTCAAAAACGTTTAAAAAAATTGAAAGAAAAGGGATTTCCCCAATTAGAGAAAAAGTTCGAGTTAAAGAGACTTTTTGACACCAAACGCAATCTAAAAAATTCGAAATATAGAGAAATTCGATTTACAGAAGTTCGAATTATGGAGGGCAAAATTCATGAAAATAAAGCTGAAAATGCAAAGTTCTCAATAAAACTTTGAGTAATAGAGAAATTCGACTTAAGGAAGTTCGAGTTGTGGAAGTTCGACTGTATTAACAAAGTTATATAAATAAGTCAGAAGTATATAATTAAGTTTGTATTGCCCCTTCCAAGGAAACTATTTACCTACACGAAAAAAATATTAAATATTTTGATATCAATATGTCTGAATAATTGTTGCGATTAAAATTCAAATTTCATTGCAGTTGTTTTTAGAAAGGTTTGCAACCAACTAACGACATGGCTACCTACCTGGCAATTGAAAATAACCTATGTCGAGCGCCGGAATTGCGTGAGCGGTTCAGATCCCCAAAAAGTTAGTTTAAATCTCTTGAACCCGTGAATCAGGCCAATTACGTTACTGTTTATTACAAAAACTTGATAGCAGGCCAACTGACGATAAGAAACCTTTTCTCTGACACAATTATATAAAAAGTATTGTATACTTTTAGGTAAATAACACGTTTGCAAGTTTCCAAATAGTTCGTACATACATCTTTTCGCGTATTAAAAATCTCCACGATTTTGCTTTAAAGAAAAGTGGTGTGTGCTTTTAGGCGAATAGCACATTTGTTTGTTACCAAATTGTACATACAATTATGTAGGTAGGTAATCGGTAACTTTTTTTTAATAAATATCAAGTATTAACAATCTCCACGATTTTGTATTTAGGACACTAAATGTGAAGGTCAAATAGTGAAAACTTTCATTTAGAGTTCAGCTAAATAATGAGCCCCTATTTAACCCTTAAATCCCTTATCATTAGTTTTTCTGAAATGCTGTAGATACCTACCTATTTAAAGACGGGTGGTAAGATAAGGAGAAGTAACCAAACCAGTGGGAAAAGAGAGACGAAACTCGAATAGTTTGTATTACTTCTGACTTATTTAAATAAAATGCAGTTTCAGCGATGTGAACCTACATAAGATAGTTTCTTCCAATACAAATCTTCATTAAAGAAGTTTTGATATGAATGCATTTTAATATTTAATATTTTAATCCGTTCAAATTAAATAATATTGAAAATTTCGTGAAACGATTTCTTAATAAAGAAAATTATACATATGTATGTAGGTACAGGTATATATATTATTTTAGGTTCCAGGTTCCTATTAGGAAATAAGGTTAAGAAGTCGCTGATTTACAAAAAAGAATAATAATAATTGAAAGTTTGTTTTTTTTTTTTGTGTGATAACACACTCGCAGTTAGGCTGCAAAGCTTAAGCACCATCATATTGGTGGTAGCTCATTCAAGTAGTTGTTGTTTCATTCAAACCTTCAAAAATTTTAATTATTTAGCTCGAAAATTATTACAGTGAAACTTCCATAAGTCGAACCCTCAAAATGAAAAAAAATAAATTCGAGTTATAGAAACTTCGATTTAAAGAAATGAGACAAAATTTTTAGTTTTACTGTTTTATTTTAGTAAATGGAGTATTAAAAAGAAGGAAATGATTTTTTTATTAATAGAAGCTTAAAAAAAATCAGTAATCATTCGTTGACGTTTTTTTTTTTCATTGTATGATTCATACAAAATTCCAATCTCGTGAATTATATTAAAAAAAACGATCCAGCGTGTTTTTTGAACAATGCCATTTCTAATTGAAAAAAATATCGTACATACAAATTTGTATGCTTCATAATGGTCCCTAAAATTGAGAGGTTTTTATTCCTGGCTTCAATTAACCATTTGGAGACTGCTTTGCCAACACTCAAATTTAAGAGGTTTTTTTCTCATTGAGGTTTTATCGTTTCTTGAAGTGTCAGCATATTTTTAAAACTTTAAAATATAGGTAAAATATATTTTATGGCCTTCAGTTTTTGTTCAAAAAGAAGATGCTTTAATTTTTTTCCTGACATTAAAATTCGTGAATTCATCCTTTCCCCACAAAACAATTGAAACATAAACTCTGAACACAGCCATCCCTTATCCCTTATACAATTATCATCACACTTAGACTCAAAAACGTTTAAAAAAATTGAAAGAAAAGGGATTTCCCCAATTAGAGAAAAAGTTCGAGTTAAAGAGACTTTTTGACACCAAACGCAATCTAAAAAATTCGAAATATAGAGAAATTCGATTTACAGAAGTTCGAATTATGGAGGGCAAAATTCATGAAAATAAAGCTGAAAATGCAAAGTTCTCAATAAAACTTTGAGTAATAGAGAAATTCGACTTAAGGAAGTTCGAGTTGTGGAAGTTCGACTGTATTAACAAAGTTATATAAATATATAATATAATTAAGTTTGTATTGCCCCTACCAAGGAAACTATTTACCTACACGAAAAAAATATTAAATATTTTGATATCAATATGTCTGAATAATTGTTGCGATTAAAATTCAAATTTCATTGCAGTTGTTTTTAGAAAGGTTTGCAACCAACTAACGACATGGCTACCTACCTGGCAATTGAAAATAACCCATGTCGAGCGCCGGAATTGCGTGAGCGGTTCAGATCCCCAAAAAGTTAGTTTAAATCTCTTGAACCCGTGAATCAGGCCAATTACGTTACTGTTTATACTGTTTATTACAAAAACTTGATAGCAGGCCAACTGACGATAAGAAACTTTTTCTCTGACACAATTATATAAAAAGTATTGTATACTTTTAGGTAAATAACACGTTTGCAAGTTTCCAAATAGTTCATACATACATCTTTTCGCGTATTAAAAATCTCCACGATTTTGCTTTAAAGAAAAGTGGTGTGTGCTTTTAGGCGAATAGCACATTTGTTTGTTACCAAATTTTACATACAATTATAGGTAGGTAATCGGTAACTTTTTTTTAATAAATATCAAGTATTAACAATCTCCACGATTTTGTATTTAGGACACTAAATGTGAAGGTCAAATAGTGAAAACTTTCATTTAGAGTTCAGCTAAATAATGAGCCCCTATTTAACCCTTAAATCCCTTATCATTAGTTTTTCTGAAATGCTGTAGATACCTACCTATTTAAAGACGTATTGGTATTAAGAAACCAAACCAGTGGGAAAAGAGAGACGAAACTCGAATAGTTTGTATTACTTCTGACTTATTTAAATAAAATGCAGTTTCAGCGATGTGAACCTACATAAGATAGTTTCTTCCAATACAAATCTTCATTAAAGAAGTTTTGATATGAATGCATTTTAATATTTAATATTTTAATCCGTTCAAATTAAATAATATTGAAAATTTCGTGAAACGATTTCTTAATAAAGAAAATTATACATATGTATGTAGGTACAGGTATATATATTATTTTAGGTTCCAGGTTCCTATTAGGAAATAAGGTTAAGATGTCGCTGAGTTACAAAAAAGAATAATAATAATTGAAAGTTTGTTTTTTTTTTTGTGTGATAACACACTCGCAGTTAGGCTGCAAAGCTTAAGCACCATCATATTGGTACTAGCTGATTCAAGTAGTTGTTAATTCATTCAAACCTTCAAAAATTTTAATTATTTAGCGCGAAAATTATTACAGTGAAACTTCCATAAGTCGAACCCTCAAAATGAAAAAAAATAAATTCGATTTATAGAAACTTCGATTTAAAGAAATGAGACAAAATTTTTAGTTTTACTGTTTTATTTTAGTAAATGGAGTATTAAAAAGAAGGAAATGATTTTTTTATTAATAGAAGCTTAAAAAAAATCAGTAATCATTCGTTGACGTTTTTTTTTCATTGTATGATTCATACAAAATTCCAATCTCGTGAATTATATTAAAAAAAAACGATCCAGCGTGTTTTTTGAACAATGCCATTTCTAATTGAAAAAAATATCGTACATACAAATTTGTATGCTTCATAATGGTCCCTAAAATTGAGAGGTTTTTATTCCTGGCTTCAATTAACCATTTGGAGACTGCTTTGCCAACACTCAAATTTAAGAGGTTTTTTTCTCATTGAGGTTTTATCGTTTCTTGAAGTGTCAGCATATTTTTAAAACTTTAAAATATAGGTAAAATATATTTTATGGCCTTCAGTTTTTGTTCAAAAAGAAGATGCTTTAATTTTTTTCCTGACATTAAAATTCGTGAATTCATCCTTTTCCCACAAAACAATTGAAACATAAACTCTGAACACAGCCATCCCTTATCCCTTATACAATTATCATCACACTTAGACTCACAAACGTTTAAAAAAATTGAAAGAAAAGGGATTTCCCCAATTAGAGAAAAAGTTCGAGTTAAAGAGACTTTTTGACACCAAACGCAATCTAAAAAATTCGAAATATAGAGAAATTCGATTTACAGAAGTTCGAATTATGGAGGGCAAAATTCATGAAAATAAAGCTGAAAATGCAAAGTTCTCAATAAAACTTTGAGTAATAGAGAAATTCGACTTAAGGAAGTTCGAGTTGTGGAAGTTCGACTGTATTAACAAAGTTATATAATTATATAATATAATTAAGTTTGTATTGCCCCTTCCAAGGAAACTATATTAAATATTTTGATATCAATATGTCTGAATAATTGTTGCGATTAAAATTCAAATTTCATTGCAGTTGTTTTTAGAAAGGTTTGCAACCAACTAACGACATGGCTACCTACCTGGCAATTAAAAAAAAAAAATTGTGTGAGTGCCGGGACTCACGGTTAATATGTGTAAACATCAACGTGGGCGGATCCAAAACGGACTTGTTTTTGCTTGAAGGGGATCTTAAGATTTATTTCACTGAACGCACCCATCCTAGTATGCAGATCGTAACGTTGCACGACGTAACGTTGCACACGAACGTTCACGTTTTATTTTCACTCTACCGCCAGCATAGATGTTTACACATCAATAACCTATGTCGAGCGCCGGAATTGCGTGAGCGGTTCAGATCCCCAAAAAGTTAGTTTAAATCTCTTGAACCCGTGAATCAGGCCAATTACGTTACTGTTTATTACAAAAACTTGATAGCAGGCCAACTGACGATAAGAAACCTTTTCTCTGACACAATTATATAAAAAGTATTGTATACTTTTAGGTAAATAACACGTTTGCAAGTTTCCAAATAGTTCGTACATACATCTTTTCGCGTATTAAAAATCTCCACGATTTTGCTTTAAAGAAAAGTGGTGTGTGCTTTTAGGCGAATAGCACATTTGTTTGTTACCAAATTGTACATACAATTATGTAGGTAGGTAATCGGTTACTTTTTTTTATTAAATATCAAGTATTAACAATCTCCACGATTTTGTATTTAGGACACTAAATGTGAAGGTCAAATAGTGAAAACTTTCATTTAGAGTTCAGCTAAATAATGAGCCCCTATTTAACCCTTAAATCCCTTATCATTAGTTTTTCTGAAATGCTGTAGATACCTACCTATTTAAAGACGTATTGGGTGGTAAGATAAGGAGAAGAAACCAAACCAGTGGGAAAAGAGAGACGAAACTCGAATAGTTTGTATTACTTCTGACTTATTTAAATAAAATGCAGTTTCAGCGATGTGAACCTACATAAGATAGTTTCTTCCAATACAAATCTTCATTAAAGAAGTTTTGATATGAATGCATTTTAATATTTAATATTTTAATCCGTTCAAATTAAATAATATTGAAAATTTCGTGAAACGATTTCTTAATAAAGAAAATTATACATATGTATGTAGGTACAGGTATATATATTATCTTAGGTTCCAGGTTCCTATTAGGAAATAAGGTTAAGATGTCGCTGATTTACAAAAAAGAATAATAATAATTGAAAGTTTGTTTTTTTTTTTTGTGTGATAACACACTCGCAGTTAGGCTGCAAAGCTTAAGCACCATCATATTGGTGGTAGCTCATTCAAGTAGTTGTTGTTTCATTCAAACCTTCAAAAATTTTAATTATTTAGCTCGAAAATTATTACAGTGAAACTTCCATAAGTCGAACCCTCAAAATGAAAAAAAATAAATTCGAGTTATAGAAACTTCGATTTAAAGAAATGAGACAAAATTTTTAGTTTTACTGTTTTATTTTAGTAAATGGAGTATTAAAAAGAAGGAAATGATTTTTTTATTAATAGAAGCTCAAAAAAAATCAGTAATCATTCGTTGACGTTTTTTTTTTTCATTGTATGATTCATACGAAATTCCAATCTCGTGAATTAAAACGATCCAGCGTGTTTTTTGAACAATGCCATTTCTAATTGAAAAAAATATCGTACATACAAATTTGTATGCTTCATAATGGTCCCTAAAATTGAGAGGTTTTTATTCCTGGCTTCAATTAACCATTTGGAGACTGCTTTGCCAACACTCAAATTTAAGAGGTTTTTTTCTCATTGAGGTTTTATCGTTTCTTGAAGTGTCAGCATATTTTTAAAACTTTAAAATATAGGTAAAATATATTTTATGGCCTTCAGTTTTTGTTCAAAAAGAAGATGCTTTAATTTTTTTCCTGACATTAAAATTCGTGAATTCATCCTTTCCCCACAAAACAATTGAAACATAAACTCTGAACACAGCCATCCCTTATCCCTTATACAATTATCATCACACTTAGACTCAAAAACGTTTAAAAAAATTGAAAGAAAAGGGATTTCCCCAATTAGAGAAAAAGTTCGAGTTAAAGAGACTTTTTGACACCAAACGCAATCTAAAAAATTCGAAATATAGAGAAATTCGATTCACAGAAGTTCGAATTATGGAGGGCAAAATTCATGAAAATAAAGCTGAAAATGCAAAGTTCTCAATAAAACTTTGAGTAATAGAGAAATTCGACTTAAGGAAGTTCGACTGTATTAACAAAGTTATATAATTATATAATATAATTAAGTTTGTATTGCCCCTTCCAAGGAAACTATTTACCTACACGAAAAAAATATTTTGATATCAATATGTCTGAATAATTGTTGCGATTAAAATTCAAATTTCATTGCAGTTGTTTTTAGAAAGGTTTGCAACCAACTAACGACATGGCTACCTACCTGGCAATTGAAAATAACCTATGTCGAGCGCCGGAATTGCGTGAGCGGTTCAGATCCCCAAAAAGTTAGTTTAAATCTCTTGAACCCGTGAATCAGGCCAATTACGTTACTGTTTATTACAAAAACTTGATAGCAGGCCAACTGACGATAAGAAACCTTTTCTCTGACACAATTATATAAAAAGTATTGTATACTTTTAGGTAAATAACACGTTTGCAAGTTTCCAAATAGTTCGCACATACATCTTTTCGCGTATTAAAAATCTCCACGATTTTGCTTTAAAGAAAAGTGGTGTGTGCTTTTAGGCGAATAGCACATTTGTTTGTTACCAAATTGTACATACAATTATGTAGGTAGGTAATCGGTAACTTTTTTTTTAATAAATATCAAGTATTAACAATCTCCACGATTTTGTATTTAGGACACTAAATGTGAAGGTCAAATAGTGAAAACTTTCATTTAGAGTTCAGCTAAATAATGAGCCCCTATTTAACCCTTAAATCCCTTATCATTAGTTTTTCTGAAATGCTGTAGATACCTACCTATTTAAAGACGTATTGGGTGGTAAGATAAGGAGAAGAAACCAAACCAGTGGGAAAAGAGAGACGAAACTCGAATAGTTTGTATTACTTCTGACTTATTTAAATAAAATGCAGTTTCAGCGATGTGAACCTACATAAGATAGTTTCTTCCAATACAAATCTTCATTAAAGAAGTTTTGATATGAATGCATTTTAATATTTAATATTTTAATCCGTTCAAATTAAATAATATTGAAAATTTCGTGAAACGATTTCTTAATAAAGAAAATTATACATATGTATGTAGGTACAGGTATATATATTATTTTAGGTTCCAGGTTCCTATTAGGAAATAAGGTTAAGATGTCGCTGAGTTACAAAAAAGAATAATAATAATTGAAAGTTTGTTTTTTTTTTTTTGTGTGATAACACACTCGCAGTTAGGCTGCAAAGCTTAAGCACCATCATATTGGTGGTAGCTGATTCAAGTAGTTGTTGTTTCATTCAAACCTTCAAAAATTTTAATTATTTAGCGCGAAAATTATTACAGTGAAACTTCCATAAGTCGAACCCTCAAAATGAAAAAAAAATAAATTCGAGTTATAGAAACTTCGATCTAAAGAAATGAGACAAAATTTTTAGTTTTACTGTTTTATTTTAGTAAATGGAGTATTAAAAAGAAGGAAATGATTTTTTTATTAATAGAAGCTTAAAAAAAATCAGTAATCATTCGTTGACGTTTTTTTTTTCATTGTATGATTCATACAAAATTCCAATCTCGTGAATTATATTAAAAAAAAACGATCCAGCGTGTTTTTTGAACAATGCCATTTCTAATTGAAAAAAATATCGTACATACAAATTTGTATGCTTCATAATGGTCCCTAAAATTGAGAGGTTTTTATTCCTGGCTTCAATTAACCATTTGGAGACTGCTTTGCCAACACTCAAATTTAAGAGGTTTTTTTCTCATTGAGGTTTTATCGTTTCTTGAAGTGTCAGCATATTTTTAAAACTTTAAAATATAGGTAAAATATATTTTATGGCCTTCAGTTTTTGTTCAAAAAGAAGATGCTTTAATTTTTTTCCTGACATTAAAATTCGTGAATTCATCCTTTCCCCACAAAACAATTGAAACATAAACTCTGAACACAGCCATCCCTTATCCCTTATACAATTATCATCACACTTAGACTCAAAAACGTTTAAAAAAATTGAAAGAAAAGGGATTTCCCCAATTAGAGAAAAAGTTCGAGTTAAAGAGACTTTTTGACACCAAACGCAATCTAAAAAATTCGAAATATAGAGAAATTCGATTTACAGAAGTTCGAATTATGGAAGCAAAATTCATGAAAATAAAGCTGAAAATGCAAAGTTCTCAATAAAACTTTGAGTAATAGAGAAATTCGACTTAAGGAAGTTCGAGTTGTGGAAGTTCGACTGTATTAACAAAGTTATATAATTATATAATATAATTAAGTTTGTATTGCCCCTTCCAAGGAAACTATTTACCTACACGAAAAAAATATTAAATATTTTGATATCAATATGTCTGAATAATTGTTGCGATTAAAATTCAAATTTCATTGCAGTTGTTTTTAGAAAGGTTTGCAACCAACTAACGACATGGCTACCTACCTGGCAATTGAAAATAACCTATGTCGAGCGCCGGAATTGCGTGAGCGGTTCAGATCCCCAAAAAGTTAGTTTAAATCTCTTGAACCCGTGAATCAGGCCAATTACGTTACTGTTTATTACAAAAACTTGATAGCAGGCCAACTGACGATAAGAAACCTTTTCTCTGACACAATTATATAAAAAGTATTGTATACTTTTAGGTAAATAACACGTTTGCAAGTTTCCAAATAGTACGTACATACATCTTTTCGCGTATTAAAAATCTCCACGATTTTGCTTTAAAGAAAAGTGGTGTGTGCTTTTAGGCGAATAGCACATTTGTTTGTTACCAAATTTTACATACAATTATAGGTAGGTAATCGGTAACTTTTTTTTAATAAATATCAAGTATTAACAATCTCCACGATTTTGTATTTAGGACACTAAATGTGAAGGTCAAATAGTGAAAACTTTCATTTAGAGTTCAGCTAAATAATGAGCCCCTATTTAACCCTTAAATCCCTTATCATTAGTTTTTCTGAAATGCTGTAGATACCTACCTATTTAAAGACGTATTGGGTGGTAAGATAAGGAGAAGAAACCAAACCAGTGGGAAAAGAGAGACGAAACTCGAATAGTTTGTATTACTTCTGACTTATTTAAATAAAATGCAGTTTCAGCGATGTGAACCTACATAAGATAGTTTCTTCCAATACAAATCTTCATTAAAGAAGTTTTGATATGAATGCATTTTAATATTAAATATTTTAATCCGTTCAAATTAAATAATATTGAAAATTTCGTGAAACGATTTCTTAATAAAGAAAATTATACATATGTATGTAGGTACAGGTATATATATTATTTTAGGTTCCAGGTTCCTATTAGGAAATAAGGTTAAGATGTCGCTGAGTTACAAAAAAGAATAATAATAATTGAAAGTTTGTTTTTTTTTTTTGTGTGATAACACACTCGCAGTTAGGCTGCAAAGCTTAAGCACCATCATATTGGTGGTAGCTGATTCAAGTAGTTGTTGTTTCATTCAAACCTTCAAAAATTTTAATTATTTAGCGCGAAAATTATTACAGTGAAACTTCCATAAGTCGAACCCTCAAAATGAAAAAAAATAAATTCGAGTTATAGAAACTTCGATTTAAAGAAATGAGACAAAATTTTTAGTTTTACTGTTTTATTTTAGTAAATGGAGTATTAAAAAGAAGGAAATGATTTTTTTATTAATAGAAGCTTAAAAAAAATCAGTAATCATTCGTTGACGTTTTTTTTTTCATTGTATGATTCATACAAAATTCCAATCTCGTGAATTATATTAAAAAAAACGATCCAGCGTGTTTTTTGAACAATGCCATTTCTAATTGAAAAAAATATCGTACATACAAATTTGTATGCTTCATAATGGTCCCTAAAATTGAGAGGTT
This sequence comes from Leucozona laternaria, assembly GCA_932273885.2. Lineage (NCBI taxonomy): Eukaryota > Metazoa > Arthropoda > Insecta > Diptera > Syrphidae > Leucozona > Leucozona laternaria. The sequence continues at coordinate 20,347,522 of OW026366.1, read as the reverse complement.
TTTATTCCTGGCTTCAATTAACCATTTGGAGACTGCTTTGCCAACACTCAAATTTAAGAGGTTTTTTTCTCATTGAGGTTTTATCGTTTCTTGAAGTGTCAGCATATTTTTAAAACTTTAAAATATAGGTAAAATATATTTTATGGCCTTCAGTTTTTGTTCAAAAAGAAGATGCTTTAATTTTTTTCCTGACATTAAAATTCGTGAATTCATCCTTTCCCCACAAAACAATTGAAACATAAACTCTGAACACAGCCATCCCTTATCCCTTATACAATTATCATCACACTTAGACTCAAAAACGTTTAAAAAAATTGAAAGAAAAGGGATTTCCCCAATTAGAGAAAAAGTTCGAGTTAAAGAGACTTTTTGACACCAAACGCAATCTAAAAAATTCGAAATATAGAGAAATTCGATTTACAGAAGTTCGAATTATGGAGGGCAAAATTCATGAAAATAAAGCTGAAAATGCAAAGTTCTCAATAAAACTTTGAGTAATAGAGAAATTCGACTTAAGGAAGTTCGAGTTGTGGAAGTTCGACTGTATTAACAAAGTTATATAAATAAGTCAGAAGTATATAATTAAGTTTGTATTGCCCCTTCCAAGGAAACTATTTACCTACACGAAAAAAATATTTTGATATCAATATGTCTGAATAATTGTTGCGATTAAAATTCAAATTTCATTGCAGTTGTTTTTAGAAAGGTTTGCAACCAACTAACGACATGGCTACCTACCTGGCAATTGAAAATAACCTATGTCGAGCGCCGGAATTGCGTGAGCGGTTCAGATCCCCAAAAAGTTAGTTTAAATCTCTTGAACCCGTGAATCAGGCCAATTACGTTACTGTTTATTACAAAAACTTGATAGCAGGCCAACTGACGATAAGAAACCTTTTCTCTGACACAATTATATAAAAAGTATTGTATACTTTTAGGTAAATAACACGTTTGCAAGTTTCCAAATAGTTCGTACATACATCTTTTCGCGTATTAAAAATCTCCACGATTTTGCTTTAAAGAAAAGTGGTGTGTGCTTTTAGGCGAATAGCACATTTGTTTGTTACCAAATTGTATATACAATTATGTAGGTAGGTAATCGGTAACTTTTTTTTAATAAATATCAAGTATTAACAATCTCCACGATTTTGTATTTAGGACACTAAATGTGAAGGTCAAATAGTGAAAACTTTCATTTAGAGTTCAGCTAAATAATGAGCCCGTATTTAACCCTTAAATCCCTTATCATTAGTTTTTCTGAAATGCTGTAGATACCTACCTATTTAAAGACGGGTGGTAAGATAAGGAGAAGAAACCAAACCAGTGGGAAAAGAGAGACGAAACTCGAATAGTTTGTATTACTTCTGACTTATTTAAATAAAATGCAGTTTCAGCGATGTGAACCTACATAAGATAGTTTCTTCCAATACAAATCTTCATTAAAGAAGTTTTGATATGAATGCATTTTAATATTTAATATTTTAATCCGTTCAAATTAAATAATATTGAAAATTTCGTGAAACGATTTCTTAATAAAGAAAATTATACATATGTATGTAGGTACAGGTATATATATTATTTTAGGTTCCAGGTTCCTATTAGGAAATAAGGTTAAGAAGTCGCTGATTTACAAAAAAGAATAATAATAATTGAAAGTTTGTTTTTTTTTTTTGTGTGATAACACACTCGCAGTTAGGCTGCAAAGCTTAAGCACCATCATATTGGTGGTAGCTCATTCAAGTAGTTGTTGTTTCATTCAAACCTTCAAAAATTTTAATTATTTAGCTCGAAAATTATTACAGTGAAACTTCCATAAGTCGAACCCTCAAAATGAAAAAAAATAAATTCGAGTTATAGAAACTTCGATTTAAAGAAATGAGACAAAATTTTTAGTTTTACTGTTTTATTTTAGTAAATGGAGTATTAAAAAGAAGGAAATGATTTTTTTATTAATAGAAGCTTAAAAAAAATCAGTAATCATTCGTTGACGTTTTTTTTTTTCATTGTATGATTCATACAAAATTCCAATCTCGTGAATTATATTAAAAAAAACGATCCAGCGTGTTTTTTGAACAATGCCATTTCTAATTGAAAAAAATATCGTACATACAAATTTGTATGCTTCATAATGGTCCCTAAAATTGAGAGGTTTTTATTCCTGGCTTCAATTAACCATTTGGAGACTGCTTTGCCAACACTCAAATTTAAGAGGTTTTTTTCTCATTGAGGTTTTATCGTTTCTTGAAGTGTCAGCATATTTTTAAAACTTTAAAATATAGGTAAAATATATTTTATGGCCTTCAGTTTTTGTTCAAAAAGAAGATGCTTTAATTTTTTTCCTGACATTAAAATTCGTGAATTCATCCTTTCCCCACAAAACAATTGAAACATAAACTCTGAACACAGCCATCCCTTATCCCTTATACAATTATCATCACACTTAGACTCAAAAACGTTTAAAAAAATTGAAAGAAAAGGGATTTCCCCAATTAGAGAAAAAGTTCGAGTTAAAGAGACTTTTTGACACCAAACGCAATCTAAAAAATTCGAAATATAGAGAAATTCGATTTACAGAAGTTCGAATTATGGAGGGCAAAATTCATGAAAATAAAGCTGAAAATGCAAAGTTCTCAATAAAACTTTGAGTAATAGAGAAATTCGACTTAAGGAAGTTCGAGTTGTGGAAGTTCGACTGTATTAACAAAGTTATATAAATATATAATATAATTAAGTTTGTATTGCCCCTACCAAGGAAACTATTTACCTACACGAAAAAAATATTAAATATTTTGATATCAATATGTCTGAATAATTGTTGCGATTAAAATTCAAATTTCATTGCAGTTGTTTTTAGAAAGGTTTGCAACCAACTAACGACATGGCTACCTACCTGGCAATTGAAAATAACCCATGTCGAGCGCCGGAATTGCGTGAGCGGTTCAGATCCCCAAAAAGTTAGTTTAAATCTCTTGAACCCGTGAATCAGGCCAATTACGTTACTGTTTATTACAAAAACTTGATAGCAGGCCAACTGACGATAAGAAACCTTTTCTCTGACACAATTATATAAAAAGTATTGTATACTTTTAGGTAAATAACACGTTTGCAAGTTTCCAAATAGTTCGTACATACATCTTTTCGCGTATTAAAAATCTCCACGATTTTGCTTTAAAGAAAAGTGGTGTGTGCTTTTAGGCGAATAGCACATTTGTTTGTTACCAAATTGTACATACAATTATGTAGGTAGGTAATCGGTAACTTTTTTTTAATAAATATCAAGTATTAACAATCTCCACGATTTTGTATTTAGGACACTAAATGTGAAGGTCAAATAGTGAAAACTTTCATTTAGAGTTCAGCTAAATAATGAGCCCCTATTTAACCCTTAAATCCCTTATCATTAGTTTTTCTGAAATGCTGTAGATACCTACCTATTTAAAGACGTATTGGGTGGTAAGATAAGGAGAAGAAACCAAACCAGTGGGAAAAGAGAGACGAAACTCGAATAGTTTGTATTACTTCTGACTTATTTAAATAAAATGCAGTTTCAGCGATGTGAACCTACATAAGATAGTTTCTTCCAATACAAATCTTCATTAAAGAAGTTTTGATATGAATGCATTTTAATATTTAATATTTTAATCCGTTCAAATTAAATAATATTGAAAATTTCCTGAAACGATTTCTTAATAAAGAAAATTATACATATGTATGTAGGTACAGGTATATTATTTTAGGTTCCAGGTTCCTATTAGGAAATAAGGTTAAGATGTCGCTGATTTACAAAAAAGAATAATAATAATTGAAAGTTTGTTTTTTTTTTTTTTGTGTGATAACACACTCGCAGTTAGGCTGCAAAGCTTAAGAACCATCATATTGGTGGTAGCTCATTCAAGTAGTTGTTGTTTCATTCAAACCTTCAAAAATTTTAATTATTTAGCTCGAAAATTATTACAGTGAAACTTCCATAAGTCGAACCCTCAAAATGAAAAAAAATAAATTCGAGTTATAGAAACTTCGATTTAAAGAAATGAGACAAAATTTTTAGTTTTACTGTTTTATTTTAGTAAATGGAGTATTAAAAAGAAGGAAATGATTTTTTTATTAATAGAAGCTTAAAAAAAATCAGTAATCATTCGTTGACTTTTTTTTTTTCATTGTATGATTCATACAAAATTCCAATCTCGTGAATTATATTAAAAAAAAACGATCCAGCGTGTTTTTTGAACAATGCCATTTCTAATTGAAAAAAATATCGTACATACAAATTTTTATGCTTCATAATGGTCCCTAAAATTGAGAGGTTTTTATTCCTGGCTTCAATTAACCATTTGGAGACTGCTTTGCCAACACTCAAATTTAAGAGGTTTTATTCTCATTGAGGTCTTATCGTTTCTTGAAGTGTCAGCTTATTTTTAAAACTTTAAAATATAGGTAAAATATATTTTATGGCCTTCAGTTTTTGTTCAAAAAGAAGATGCTTTAATTTTTTTTCTGACATTAAAATTCGTGAATTCATCCTTTCCCCACAAAACAATTGAAACATAAACTCTGAACACAGCCATCCCTTATCCCTTATACAATTATCATCACACTTAGACTCAAAAACGTTTAAAAAAATTGAAAGAAAAGGGATTTCCCCAATTAGAGAAAAAGTTCGAGTTAAAGAGACTTTTTGACACCAAACGCAATCTAAAAAATTCGAAATATAGAGAAATTCGATTTATGGAGGGCAAAATTCATGAAAATAAAGCTGAAAAGGCAAAGTTCTCAATAAAACTTTGAGTAATAGAGAAATTCGACTTAAGGAAGTTCGAGTTGTGGAAGTTCGACTGTATTAACAAAGTTATATAATTATATAATATAATTAAGTTTGTATTGCCCCTTCCAAGGAAACTATTTACCTACACGAAAAAAATATTAAATATTTTGATATCAATATGTCTGAATAATTGTTGCGATTAAAATTCAAATTTCATTGCAGTTGTTTTTAGAAAGGTTTGCAACCAACTAACGACATGGCTACCTACCTGGCAATTGAAAATAACCTATGTCGAGCGCCGGAATTGCGTGAGCGGTTCAGATCCCCAAAAAGTTAGTTTAAATCTCTTGAACCCGTGAATCAGGCCAATTACGTTACTGTTTATTACAAAAACTTGATAGCAGGCCAACTGACGATAAGAAACCTTTTCTCTGACACAATTATATAAAAAGTATTGTATACTTTTAGGTAAATAACACGTTTGCAAGTTTCCAAATAGTTCGTACATACATCTTTTCGCGTATTAAAAATCTCCACGATTTTGCTTTAAAGAAAAGTGGTGTGTGCTTTTAGGCGAATAGCACATTTGTTTGTTACCAAATTGTACATACAATTATGTAGGTAGGTAATCGGTAACTTTTTTTTAATAAATATCAAGTATTAACAATCTCCACGATTTTGTATTTAGGACACTAAATGTGAAGGTCAAATAGTGAAAACTTTCATTTAGAGTTCAGCTAAATAATGAGCCCCTATTTAACCCTTAAATCCCTTATCATTACTTTTTCTGAAATGCTGTAGATACCTACCTATTTAAAGACGTATTGGGTGGTAAGATAAGGAGAAGAAACCAAACCAGTGGGAAAAGAGAGACGAAACTCGTTTTGTTTTCAAATTAACTAATTTTACATCTAATGAGATTTTTGTTTTTTTTTTTTTAAAGTCGGGTATAGAAAGTCTCCACAGTTTTTTGTGTTCGACACTTGATTTCAAGGTCAAATCGTGGAGAATTTAAGTTGCAGTTTTGAAAAGTAGGAGCACTAAAATCGGAACTTAATTCCTACATTATTAGTGTTTTGAAATTTTGTTGTGGCGGTCCTAGCTTGACGTCAAGCTGGGACCGCCACAGGTTTGAGATAGAGGGAATTTTAGTTCCAGATCGGGATTGCAGTACTAAATTAGCACTTAAATGGAACTTAATTCCTGCATCATTAGAATTTTGAATTTCCGTTGTGGCGGACCCAGCTTGACGGACCTAATTTTATGTATACACCACTTTTCTTTAAAGCAAAATCGTGGAGATTTTTAATACGCGAAAAGATGTATGTACGAACTATTTGGAAACTTGCAAACGTGTTATTTACCTAAAAGTATACAATACTTTTTATATAATTGTGTCAGAGAAAAGGTTTCTTATCGTAATAAACAGTAAAGTAATTGGCCTGATTCACTGGTTCAAGAGATTTAAACTAACTTTTTGGGGATCTGAACCGCTCACGCAATTCCGGCGCTCGACAAAGGTTATTTTCAATTGCCAGGTAGGTAGCCATGTCGTTAGTTGGTTGCAAACCTTTCTAAAAACAACTGCAATGAAATTTGAATTTTAATCGCAACAATTATTCAGACATATTGATATAAAAATATTTAATATTTTTTTCGTGTAGGTAAATAGTTTCCTTGGAAGGGGCAATACAAACTTAATTATATTATATAATTATATAACTTTGTTAATAATAATTTTCGCGCTAAATAATTAAAATGTTTGAAGGTTTGAATGAAACAACAACCACTTGAATGAGCTACCACCAATATGATGGTGCTTAAGCTTTGCAGCCTAACTGCGAGTGTGTTATCACACAAAAAAAAAACAAACTTTCAATTATTATTATTCGTTTTTGTAACTCAGCGACATCTTAACCTTATTTCCTAATAGGAACCTGGAACCTAAAATAATATATATACCTGTACCTACATACATATGTATATTTTTCTTTATTAAGAAATCGTTTCACGAAATTTTCAATATTATTTAATTTGAACGGATTAAAATATTAAATATTAAAATGCATTCATATCAAAACTTCTTTAAGGAAGATTTGTATTGGAAGAAACTATCTTATGTAGGTTCACATCGCTGAAACTGCATTTTATTTAAATAAGTCAGAAGTAATACAAACTATTGAGAACCACCAGATTATTACAAAATCGGTTAAACCATGGAAAAGAATATACGCGAATAATCCAAAAATAAAACGATCTGCCAATGTGTCTTTTTCTTTTAATTAAATTTTTGGGGTTTAATTTAATTCCCTAGAGACAAAATTGAGTTTTTCTTCTCCATATAGTAATGGATCCAGCAATACCTACAACAATAATTGAGCGAATTTTGTTTTTTTTTTCCAAAACAATTTTGACTAAACTTCATACCTGTACTTTATATCCATATAATTAAATAAAAATAAGTTAATCGACATATTTTGAATAGTTTGTGTATAGTTTCTTAATCGTTTCAATAATTTTCTTTTAACTTATACATACAAGTACACTTATTTCTTAAGAAAAGAATACTCAATTACTTATTGATACTGCAGGTATTTAATTCCAAATTGTGTTATATAAATAGGTACAAAATTAAAGAAGAAGTCATTTTTTGTTGGTTAAAACTTTTTGGTAGCAATGCAATTAGATAATACTTTATTGCTCTTTTATATTCATTGTTAGTCACATTAAAGCCTTCCTAAAACAAGACCAGTGCAATTCATGTGATCTTCGTTTTATTTCAGCAACTTACTTAATTCTTTTTCTTCCACTTCCTGGCGCTCACTTTCATACACTTACATAATTATTTGTATCAATAATTGTTCTTGATAACTACATAATATTACATATGCAATGTGTCCCTTAATCAATAATAATCCAAACTATTTTTTACTTTTAAAAATTTGTCATATTTCTGTAGCTTTTTAAAAGCTTTTTAAACTTACCAAAGTAAACATTAGATAGAAAGCTAAATAACTACCAAATCGGATATTATATGTACATAATTCGAAAACAAATAAAAATAAAAAAGCTCTTTTTTAAAACGATTTTTTTGATGTGTAAACATCTATGCTGGCGGTAGAGTGAAAAAAAAAACGTGATCGTTCGTGTGCAACGTTACGTGGTGCAACGTTACGATGTGCAACGTTACGATCTGCATACTAGGATGGGTGCGTTCAGTGAAATAAATCTTAAGATCCCCTTCAAGCAAAAACAAGTCCGTTTTGGATCCGCGCACGTTGATGTTTACACTTATTAACCGTGAGTCCCGGCACTCAAACAATTGTTTTTTATTTATGTTCTTTAACTTAATACTAGTGGCATTTTGAATCAATTGCGTGAATAATATCATCCTTCAACAAATATACTTGCTTCAATTCTAAAAATAATGGCGGTCTTTTACATTATTGTGTTTCCTAAAAAATATGCAAGTTTTGTCTATATATTAATGATTTAAACACGAAAGAATTGCATAATTTTAGGAACTTATCGTTTTCTTTTTGTTTTTTGTTGTTAAGAATAACAGTAGTTGGCCTTAACCACTGATGCTGGGTTCACCCAAGAGAAAATCCAAATTCTAATGATGCAGGATATAAGTTTCAATCAAGTGCTAATTTAGTACTCCAATCCCGCTTTGGAACTAAAATACCTTTACCTTCAAACTAGTGGTGCACCCAGCCTGACGTCAAGCTAGAAACACCCCACCTTCACACACAAAATATCACAAAATTAAAAAAAACTAATGATGAGGGATTTAAGTTCTATTAAACTGCTCGTTGATTGACAAAACTTCAAATTAAATAGTCCACGATTCGACCTTGAAATTAAGTCCCCAAAATACAAAATCATGTATACTTTCTATACTCGACTTTTCGGACATAATATCTATTAATCACTCTGTTTCGTTTAAAGCAATTCTTTTTCATGCCTTTTTCGAAAACAAAGCAAAACACAATCAAATCAAAGTTTCACACATATTCTGTTTCACTGGGAGGCAACGTGACGTCGCCATCCGGTGAAGTGTCGATTTGGTCTGTAACAAAAATGCCATCCGATGTAGCTATTTCTAATTGCACATTAAAAAAAAAAAGCTATAAACAATTTTCACTTTTTATGCAGTTTTAAAGTGGTCATATCTCAGTAACCATGTTGACTTTCGAAATGAACAAGGGCTTTAAAAATTGCACATTTGGTGTTCAAAATTGCACACCTCTAATCAATAAATCAGTATTTAAAATTTTGGTTAAGAGAAAAGCTGCATAATTAAAATCAGTATTATACCAAGTTAACCACTATACATTATAGCTATATAAATAGCATGTTGGTAATGTTGGTAGAGTCGGTGGCTGTGGGGCGAGGGGTCGCAAGTATATACAACTCTCGAGGAAAACATATTCATATTCTCTCAAAACCAATACGTACATCTAAAACTAAGCACCACCTTTAACACCACTTAAGTTTGAAGAAATGCAAACATGTGGTATGAATACTGTGTGTTCCTTCTATTCAAATTAATTCATCCAGTCGGTCAGTGTTAGTATATTTTCTTTGTCGCAGTTAAAGTGATTTTATTTTCAAGCAAAAATATACTTGCCTGATGTAAAATTCGTGTCTTAGGCTGTTCTGATTTTCGGTCGAATTTGAAAACGGAAACGAAAATTGAATCCGTGCCTATTGAAAACGATTGTTCTGATTTCCAGTGGGATTCACTTTAAGTTTTACCAACTTGATCAACAAAACATTTTCGAAATCAGCTGTTATGCATGCAAGACCTGTCAAAAATGAAATTTTAATCCGCCAACAAAAGGATAACCGAATTTGAAACGTCAATTTGGCGGATTGTAGATCCGTTCATTTTGCCGAATCCGCAAAACGTTTTCGAATACGGATTTGGAAACAGCGAAAATTTGAAAACGTGAAATTAGAACAGCCGTGTTAATCTTTACTATCCCTGTGTGCAATCTCATATACGTAATTTTTTCGTTTTTTTTTTGATAGTTTGAACCTCGCAATTTAATGTTTAAAGATAATTTCATGCAAATGTTGCCCGCGGCTGCGTCTCAGGTAGCCCATCCGCTGAGTCCAATTTTGGCATACTCTTTCACACATATCGGCCGGTATCTCACGAATGAATGCATGGATGTTGGCTTCCAGTGCGTCAATCGAAGCGGGCTTGTCCCTATAGACATTAGCCTTGACATACCCCCACAAAAAATAATCTAATGGTGTCAAATCGCACGATCTAGGCGGCCAATTGACCGGCCCGAAACGTGAAATTAACTGTTCACCAAACTCGCCTCGCAATTGCGCCATTGTTTCGCGTGCTGTGTGGCATGTGGCACCGTCTTGTTGAAACCACATATCATGCAAGTCAAGAACTTCCATTTCGGGCAAAAAAAAAGTTTGTTATCATCGCTCGGTAGCGATTCGCATCATCTTTGAAGAAATATGGCCCAATAATGCCGCCGGCCCATAAACCGCACCAAACAGTGGCTTTTTTGGGATGCATTGGTAGCTGTTGCAATGCTTCTGGCTGATATTCACTCCAAATGCGGCAATTTTGCTTATTTACGTACCCATTCAACCAAAAATGAGCCTCATCGCTGAACACAAGCAGCGCGCGATGAACATTTCGAACCGAGCACGAATTTTGATAGTAAAATTCAATAATTTGCAAGCGTTGTTCATTTGTAAGACGATCCATGGTTAAATTGCAAACCAAACTGAAGCTGTTTGACAGTGACACAAGGTACTAAACACACGTCAGCTGTCAAAACCAGTGTTGCCAAAACCAAACCAGCCAAAAAATCACCCGTTACTTCACTTCGACACCAGTGTTGTTAATAAAGTTTATACATTTTTGTTCGGAGGAAAATATAATAAAAACCTCCATTTAAGGTAACTATAGCTGTGTTTTATTATCTTCTATCGGGATCCGGATCTGGATCTGGATTAACTTTTAACACGTGCTACAAAAACAATTCTGAAAATTTCCCAGTATTTTGTTTGTGTATTAGGTGTTAAAAGTAAATCCAGATCCAGATCACGATCCCGATAGAAGATAATAAAACACGGCTTATAATTATTCATTAGGTACCTCAAAATGCAAAAGGAAAGTGCATTTGCTAATCGAAGCTTGTGCAACCACCGGTTTTTAATAATAGCTGTGTTTTATTATCTTCTATCGGGATCCGGATCTGGATTAACTTTTAACACGTGTTACAAAAACAATTTTGAAAATTTCCCAGTATTTTGTTTGTGTATTACGTGTTAAAAGTAAATCCAGATCCAGATTCGGATCCCGATAGAAGATAATAAAACACGGCTAATGTTTGGAATAAAACTTAAACAATCGGTTGGTATTCTCTGTTTCAACAGCTAATAGCAAGATAGGTAAACTTACGGTCGCGGTCGCCACCTGGGCTATAACTGCATCAAAAGAAAGAATACATTTCTAGGTTTAAATGCATTTATAGAATCATATTGTTATTCCGTGACGTTGAGGAAATAGGCTCCCCTTCTCTAATACTAAAAATAATTTTTGTAGGGGAGAGAACGATAACTAGGGCGCCGCAATATAATAACGGATTTTTGTAGAATTGTAAAATACAAAAGTGACTTAAAGTTAAAAAAAAAGATTTAAAAACAACGGCAACACTTACAATGCAAAATTATATGTTTTCTGAAAGCCAGAAACTAGTTATCGTACTCGTGCCTTTTTGTATTGATCTAAACGCTCTAGCTTTTTGTCGCGAATATGTATAATGAATTGAATTTTTAAAAACTTTCTTCATTTTTCTTTTTAAGACCCATCACAACATTCACACCGGTATCAGGCCCTACTCGTGTAATGATTGCAATCACCAATTCACTAATTGGCCAAACTATAACAAACACATGAAACGACGGCATGGTAAGTCACAAAATAGTTTTGATAAAAACATTTTTTAATATTCCTTTTCTACCCACAACTGTTAATTTAAGGAATCGACGTTTCAAGTAAGAATCCCCGTGGCAAAAAGCGCAATCAACCAACAATAAAAAACATCAATAAAAATATAAAATATCCTGCAAGAAAAACTAGCACCATGCAACGTGATCAGGAAGTTAACTGTGAGAATGTTGATGAAGAAGAACGCGACGAAGATGAAGGACTAAAGATAATAGAACTAGACGATTTTGATGCAGAGTGTGACCCGCAAGAGGATATTAATTAATTATATGTACTGAATAAAATATCAAAGAAGGAAAAGAAAACCAAGTTACAATATGGACACGCTTTTGATATGTTCACTATTTAATTTAACTTATCTCCCGGAAAGATTGAAAGATTTGTATGCTAAATAAGGAAAAAATTCAATTAACTGTGACGACGAATGATCGTGTCGTTATAAGCCATTCTGGTGCCCCATATTTATTAAATTTTTGATTGCACGCTGATGTCGAAGATAAAACAAGTTGAAAATCTGTTTCAAAATAACAAACAAAAAATATTTAAGCAAAAAAAAAATTCTATTCAGATACCCATGGCGAACTAGGGATGTAGGTAGATTTACCGTCAACACAAATTTAAAAGCCGGACAGTTAGGAGAGAAAAGCCTCATTATTTCCTATTAATTAAAAATTACTTTAGAGTTTGTAAGTATTTCTTTTTCTATTATCTGCGAAACGAAAACAAAACCTATTATTCAATACAGTTTTTCTCATTTAAAGTTGGCAGCTATGGATTTTCATTTGAAATTCCTAAAATGGATTGAAAGTAATTTAAGCAGCAGGACTCTCCATTTTCATTTGCAGACGATTTCAAATTATTAGTAACTGTTTAATCTATATCAGATTTTTGGCAACTTTGGGCGACATCGATTCTTTAACTGGATGGTGTTCGAAACATTTTGTATATCGGAATACTCACAAATGTACAGTTCTTACCTCGTTTATATGCAGGATCGAGAGCTAGAGTTAGATTAGGGTCGGATCTTCGACCTAGAGTCTGAAGCTGGGGGAGAGAACGATAACTAAAATACAAGCATTTTTTACTATTGGAGGCAGGAGGGGCAATTTTCTAAAAAATGAAAAGTTAAAAAAAAAGATCTAAAAACAACGGCAACACTTACAATGAAAAATTATATGTTTCCTGAAAGCCAAAAACTTGTTCTGTTATTACTTGTTGTGATAATAGTTTTTGAAATAAATGCATTCAAACTCAAAATTTATTAAAAAAAACATTAAAAAAAATGTTTAAAGTTTTTTTTATACAAAGTTGTGAAATTAAGTAGGTACTGAATTGGCTTTAATTATTTGATGTCCCAATAATTTTTAATCAAACACTGAAAACTAGATGGTTTTATGTCTTCTAGTTAATGGGAAAATTGAAAATTACCAAAACTACTTTTTTATTCAATTTTAATTTTATTTTGTATTTATGTAAGCTCTCTTACATAAATACAGTGCTAGCACCCAGCATAGTGGGGTGAAGGCTTATGGAGGCGTAAGCGTTCCAATTAAGGGGGTTGTGAACGCATCAGTTCGTTATGAAAACAAAATTCACAATCTGTCGTTTTTTGTAAGCGATTTTCCACACGGTGCAAATATAATGGGCTTACATTGGTTCGAGGCATTTGATTTCTCAATTAACTATTCAAATGGAGAATCAGTTTTACAGTTAAGAAACGGAGATACAATCTGTCGTTTTTGGTAAGCGATTTTCCACACGGTGCAAATATAATGGGCTTACATTGGTTCGAGGCATTTGATTTCTCAATTAACTATTCAAAGGGAGAATCAGTTTTACAATTAAGAAACGGAGATATGTTGGCTACCGATGCAAAGTCCATCCGTGAGAAGCACAAATCCGTTTTTAGTTCAGAACTAGGTTGCAGTAAACTATTTGTCGCTCATTTGACTTTAAATCCGAATAGTCAACCAAAGTATTTTAAGCATCGCCCAGTACCTTTTGGCTTAAAAGAAGCTGTAAGAGCTGAAATTACACGTTTACAACATTTAGGTATTCTCCGACCTGTGGAAGTTAGCACCCATTGTCGTCGTGAAGAAAGCTAACGGTAGTTTACGTATTTGTGGAGATTTTCGCATAACAATTAACCCTAATTAGAGGTCGATCGTCACCCTATCCCCAGAATTCAAGAACTTTTCCACAGATTACAAGGAAAATGAAAAGAAGACAGAAACAAGGAAATATTTTATAAATTTTGAAGGGAAGAGTATACAAGTATGTATGCAGTTTTTGCTCAAAACTCTTAACATTTCCAGTAGAGTTGTCACATATACCCTTGAAAAACAAAACGTATAAAGAAGACATGAACTCCAGTGTTCAATTTGGATTAACCTCTTAAGAATATGCTTTATACAAGCAAACAAATGAACCCCTACAGAGCATTTGAACTCTATATTTCTTTCATTTGGGCATGATATTCTTCTGTATATTGTATTTGACTAAAAAACTTTTTATTTTTTTTCACATTTAAATGAACGAAATACAAAGCTTATACGATTGTCAGAGTTTGGGTATGGGTTCATTTATGTGCTTATATAAAGCATATTGCATTGTTTTTGCCTAAAAAACCTTTTATTTTTTCACGGACAAACGAAGGAAATACAAAGTTCAAATGCTTTGTAGGGGTTCATTTGTGGGCTTATATAAAGCATATTGCGTTGTAATTGACTAACAAAGTGTTTAGTTTTGTCAAGGCCAAATGAAGGAAATATTGAGTTCAAATGCTTTGTAGGGGTTTATTTGTGTTCCTGTATATAAGCATATTGCATTGAATTTGACTAACAAAGTTTTTATTTTTTTCACATTTAAGTGAACGAAATACAAAGTTTAAAGGATTGTCATGATTTTGTTTTTTTTTTGCAAATACGAACATTCTGAATACATTAGGTTTTGTGATTGTAAACAAAAGAACCCACAAAAAGGATTTAAACTTTGTATTCCCTTCATTTAGCAATGACAAAAACTAAAAAGTTTGTTACTGGAATTCGAACATTCTGAAAACATTAGGTTTTGTATGTGCAAACAAAGGAACCCACACAAAGCATTAAAACTTTTGATTCCCTTCATTTAGCCATGAAACAAACTAAAAAGCTTGTTAGTGAAATACGAACATTCTGAATACATTAGGTTTTGTACGTGCAAAGCCAAAGCATTTAAGGTTTGTATTGCCTTCATTCGGCCATGAAAGAAGAAAAAAACTTTTTTAGATAAATCCGAACATTCTGAATACATTAGGCTTTGTGATTGTAAACAAAAGAACCCACAAAAAGGATTTAAACTTTGGATTCCCTTCATTTAGCCATGAAACAAACTAAAAAGTTTGTTAGTGGAATGCGAACATTCTGAATACATTCAGCCTTATTTTGAAATTCACTTTCATGCGAAAGTAAGTCGAATTCGAATAGTTTGTATTTTGAGTTTCGAACGAATCGAAAGTTCACTTTATCAAACGAAAGTTCATTTTTTGTTGAAAACTAAGCAAATTTTGACTTTCGAATCATTCGAAACAAATGTCATTTATTTGACGTTAAAAATTTTCTGGCGAATAGATTAAAAAAACATGTGAGCTCAAATATTTTTTGTTGAAAAAAAAAGAAAATAAAATACTTTTATGAATTACTTGTTGACATTTTAATTTAAGGTCGCATTCCAATTTGACTAAACGGGAGCAGAAAGAAGTTCTCATCAAATTGATGGAAGAAAATCCGGAGATAGCCAAGGGATTTTCAATCTGGAATGGATTTGATGCATCCATTATCCTTCTCCTCCATATCTGCTCTTCGCCGCCGTCTTCACTTCTTATAAATAAAATAATTGCCATCTGTTTTTCTTGAATATGAAAATAACAATGAGGTACAAGTATTTACAAATAACAAAAAAATACCGGCGAGGGATTTTACTTTTTTTGTTTTGTTGAAAATTGAAAAGTGTGACCAGGTGTGTATAAAGTAAAGAGAGACTTTGAAGTTACATGTTTTTTTTTGTTAGTCAATTTTAAACACAATTAAATTGACATGAAAGCTAAAAAAAAATCTAGTCTTTAACTATTCAAAAGTTTTAAATTTATTTTGTTACTTTTTCATGTCGATAAACTTACCATACTATTTTCTAAATGCTCCCAAATTTTAAAATTTCAGTTTTTATTGATGTTTTTTAAATAGTAAACTTTACCGGGCCTTTAACATTACTTATCTTTACTTTATTTTTCTTAAATGAGAACGCATTATTTTGACCATCATTTTTTTAAAAACATAAATTCTTCGAAAAAAACAGCTTGGTCACACTAAATTAAATAGAAATGTCAGTAAATGTCAAAGCGCTGATGTTCATTTTAGGCATTCATTCGATAATGAATATTATTCGTTCGATTCTCAAAATATGCAAAGTTCATTCGAATGAATAGATCTATTCTATCGAAATAGCTATTCATTCGAATCTCAAAATAAGGCTGATTAGGTTTTGTACGTGCAAACAAAGGAACCCACACAAATCATTTAAACTTTGTATTCCCTTCATTGGGCCATGAAAAAACTAAAAACTTTTATAGTTAAATGCGAACATTCTGAATACATTAGGTTTTGTGATTGTAAACAAAAGAACCCACAAAAAGCATTTAAACTCTGTATTCCCCTTCATTTAGCCATGAAACAAACTAAAAAGTTTGCTAGTGGAATGCGAACATTCTCAATATATAAGGTTTTCTATGCGCAAACAAAGGAACCCACCCAAAGCATTTAAACTTGGTATTCCCTTCATTGGGCCATGAAACAAACTAAAAAGTTTGTTAGTTAAATGCGAACATTCTGAATACATTAGGTTTTGTGATTGCACACAAAATAACCCCACAAAAAGCATTTAAACTCTGTATTCCCTCCATTTAGCCATGACGCAAACTAAAAAGTTTGTTAGTGGAATGCGAACATTCTCAATATAAAAGGTTTTGTATGTGCAAAGCAAGGAACCCACACAAAGCATTTAAACTTTGTGTTCCCTAAATTGGGCCATGAAAAAACTAAAAACTTTGTTAGTTAAATGCGAACATTCTGAATACATTATTTTTTGTGATTGTAAACAAAAGAACCCACAAAAAGGATTTATACTTTGTATTCACTTCATTTAGCCATGACACGAACTAAAAAGTTTGCTAGTGGAATGCGAACATTCTCAATATATAAAGTTTTCTATGTGCAAACAAAGGAACCCACCCAAAGCATTTAAACTTTGTATTCCCATTATTGGGCCATGAAACAACTAAAAACTTTTATAGTTAAATGCGAACATTGTGAATACATTAGGTTTTGTGATTGTAAACAAAAGAACCCACAAAAAGGATTTAAACTTTGTATTCCCCTCATTTAGCCATGAAACAAACTAAAAAGTTTGTTAGTGGAATGCGAACATTCTGAATACATTAGGTTTTGTACGTGCAAACAAAGGAACCCACACAAATCATTTAAACATTGTATTCCCTTCATTGGGCCATGAAAAAACTAAAAACTTTTATAGTTAAATGCCAACATTCTGAATACATTAGGTTTTGTGATTGTAAACAATAGAACCCACAAAAAGCATTTAAACTCTGTATTCCCTTCATTTAGCGATGAAACAAACTAAAAAGTTTGTTACTGTAATACCACATTTTGTATGTGCAAACAAAGGAACCCACACAAATCATTTAAACTTTGTATTCCCTTCATTGGGCCATGAAAAAACTAAAAACTTTTATAGTTAAATGCGAACATTCTGAATACATTAGGTTTTGTGATTGTAAACAAAAGAACCCACAAAAAGCATTTAAACTGTATATTCCCCTTCATTTAGCCATGAAACAAACTAAAAAGTTTGCTAGTCGAATGCGAACATTCTCAATATATAAGGATTTCTATGTGCAAACAAAGGAACCCACCCAAAGCATTTAAACTTGGTATTTCCTTCATTCGGCCATGACACAAACTAAAAAGTTTGTTAGTTAAATGCGAACATTCTGAATACATTACGTTTTGTGATTGTAAACAAAAAAACCCACAAAAAGGATTTAAACTTTGTATTCCCCTCATTTAGCCATGAAACAAACTAAAATGTTTGTTAGTGGAATGCGAACATTCTGAATACATTAGGTTTTGTACGTGCAAACAAAGGAACCCACACAAATCATTTAAACTTTGTATTCCCTTCATTGGGCCATGAAAAAACTAAAAACTTTTATAGTTAAATGCGAACATTCTGAATACATTAGGTTTTGTGATTGTAAACAAAAGAACCCACAAAAAGCATTTAAACTGTGTATTCCCCTTCATTTAGCCATGAAACAAACTAAAAATCTTGTTGGTGGAATGCGAACATTCTGAATACATTAGGTTGTGTACGTGCAAACAAAGGAACCCACACAAATCATTTAAACTTTTTATTCCCTTCATTGGGCCATGAAAAAACTAAAAACTTTTATAGTTAAATGCCAACATTCTGAATACATTAGGTTTTGTGATTGTAAACAAAAGAACCCACAAAAAGCATTTAAACTCTGTATTCCCTTCATTTAGCGATGAAACAAACTAAAAAGTTTGTTACTGTAATACCACATTTTGTATGTGCAAACAAAGGAACCCACACAAATCATTTAAACTTTGTATTCCCTTCATTGGGCCATGAAAAAACTAAAAACTTTTATAGTTAAATGCGAACATTCTGAATACATTAGGTTTTGTGATTGTAAACAAAAGAACCCACAAAAAGGATTTAAACTTTGTATTCCCTTCATTTAGCCATGAAACAAACTACAAAGTTTGTTAGTGGAATGCGAACATTCTGAATACATTAGGTTTTGTACGTGCAAACAAAGGAACCCACACAAATCATTTAAACTTTGTATTCCCTTCATTGAGCCATGAAACAAACTAAAAACTTTGTTAGTTAAATGTGAACATTTTGAATACATTAGGTTTTGTGATTGTAAACAAAAAAACCCACAAAAAGGATTTAAACTTTGTATTCCCCTCATTTAGCCATGAAACAAACTAAAATGTTTGTTAGTGGAATGCGAACATTCTGAATACATTAGGTTTTGTATGTGCAAAGAAAGGAACCCACACAAATCATTTAAACTTTGTATTCCCTTCATTGGGCCATGAAAAAACTAAAAACTTTTATAGTTAAATGCGAACATTCTGAATACATTAGGTTTTGTGATTGTAAACAAAAAAACCCACAAAAAGCATTTAAACTCTGTATTCCCCTTCATTTAGCCATGAAACAAACTAAAAAGTTTGTTACTGGAATACGAACATTCTGAATACATTAGGTTTTGTATGTGCAAACAAAGGAACTCACACAAAGCATTTAAACTTTGTATTCCCTTCATTGGGCCATGAAAAAACTAAAAACTTTTATAGTTAAATGCGAACATTGTGAATACATTAGGTTTTGTGATTGTAAACAAAAGAACCCACAAAAAGGATTTAAACTTTGTATTCCCCTCATTTAGCCAACTAAAAAGTTTGTTAGTGGAATGCGAACATTCTGAATACATTAGGTTTTGTACGTGCAAACAAAGGAACCCACACAAATCATTTAAACTTTGTATTCAAAGTTTAAATGATTTGTGTGGGTTCCTTTCTTTGCACATACAAAACCTTATATATTGAGAATGTTCGCATTCCACTAGCAAACTTTTTAGTTTGCGTCATGGCTAAATGAAGGGAATACAAAGTATAAATCCTTTTTGTGGGTTCTTTTGTTTACAATCACAAAACCTAATGTATTCAAAATGTTCACATTTAACTAACAAAGTTTTTAGTTTGTTTCATGGCTCAATGAAGGGAATACAAAGTTTAAATGATTTGTGTGGGTTCCTTTGTTTGCACGTACAAAACCTAATGTATTCAGAATGTTCGCATTCCACTAACAAACTTTGTAGTTTGTTTCATGGCTAAATGAAGGGAATACAAAGTTTAAATCCTTTTTGTGGGTTCTTTTGTTTACAATCACAAAACCTAATGTATTCAGAATGTTGGCATTTAACTATAAAAGTTTTTAGTTTTTTCATGGCCCAATGAAGGGAATACAAAGTTTAAATGATTTGTGTGGGTTCCTTTGTTTGCACATACAAAATGTGGTATTACAGTAACAAACTTTTTAGTTTGTTTCATCGCTAAATGAAGGGAATACAGAGTTTAAATGCTTTTTGTGGGTTCTTTTGTTTACAATCACAAAACCTAATGTATTCAGAATGTTGGCATTTAACTATAAAAGTTTTTAGTTTTTTCATGGCCCAATGAAGGGAATACAATGTTTAAATGATTTGTGTGGGTTCCTTTGTTTGCACGTACAAAACCTAATGTATTCAGAATGTTCGCATTCCACTAACAAACTTTTTAGTTTGTTTCATGGCTAAATGAGGGGAATACAAAGTTTAAATCCTTTTTGTGGGTTCTTTTGTTTACAATCACAAAACCTAATGTATTCACAATGTTCGCATTTAACTATAAAAGTTTTTAGTTGTTTCATGGCCCAATAATGGGAATACAAAGTTTAAATGATTTGTGTGGGTTCCTTTGTTTGCACATACAAAATGTGGTATTACAGTAACAAACTTTTTAGTTTGTTTCATCGCTAAATGAAGGGAATACAGAGTTTAAATGCTTTTTGTGGGTTCTTTTGTTTACAATCACAAAACCTAATGTATTCAGAATGTTGGCATTTAACTATAAAAGTTTTTAGTTTTTTCATGGCCCAATGAAGGGAATACAATGTTTAAATGATTTGTGTGGGTTCCTTTGTTTGCACGTACAAAACCTAATGTATTCAGAATGTTCGCATTCCACTAGCAAACTTTTTAGTTTGTTTCATGGCTAAATGAAGGGGAATACAGAGTTTAAATGCTTTTTGTGGGTTCTTTTGTTTACAATCACAAAACCTAATGTATTCAGAATGTTCGCATTTAACTATAAAAGTTTTTAGTTTTTTCATGGCCCAATGAAGGGAATACAAAGTTTAAATGATTTGTGTGGGTTCCTTTGTTTGCACGTACAAAACCTAATGTATTCAGAATGTTCGCATTCCACTAACAAACTTTTTAGTTGTTTCATGGCTAAATGAAGGGAATCCAAAGTTTAAATCCTTTTTGTGGGTTCTTTTGTTTACAATCACAAAGCCTAATGTATTCAGAATGTTCGCATTTATCTAAAAAAGTTTTTTTCTTCTTTCATGGCCGAATGAAGGCAATACAAACTTTAAATGCTTTGGCTTTGCACGTACAAAACCTAATGTATTCAGAATGTTCGTATTTCACTAACAAGCTTTTTAGTTTGTTTCATGGCTAAATGTGGGTTCTTTTGTTTACAATCACAAAACCTAATGTATTCACAATGTTCGCATTTAACTATAAAAGTTTTTAGTTGTTTCATGGCCCAATAATGGGAATACAAAGTTTAAATGATTTGTGTGGGTTCCTTTGTTTGCACATACAAAATGTGGTATTACAGTAACAAACTTTTTAGTTTGTTTCATCGCTAAATGAAGGGAATACAGAGTTTAAATGCTTTTTGTGGGTTCTTTTGTTTACAATCACAAAACCTAATGTATTCAGAATGTTGGCATTTAACTATAAAAGTTTTTAGTTTTTTCATGGCCCAATGAAGGGAATACAATGTTTAAATGATTTGTGTGGGTTCCTTTGTTTGCACGTACAAAACCTAATGTATTCAGAATGTTCGCATTCCACTAACAAACTTTTTAGTTTGCGTCATGGCTAAATGAAGGGAATACAAAGTATAAATCCTTTTTGTGGGTTCTTTTGTTTACAATCACAAAACCTAATGTATTCAAAATGTTCGCATTAACTAACAAAGTTTTTAGTTTTTTCATGGCCCAATTTAGGGAACACAAAGTTTAAATGCTTTGTGTGGTTTCCTTGCTTTGCACATACAAAACCTTTTATATTGAGAATGTTCGCATTCCACTAACAAACTTTTTAGTTTCTTTCATGGCTAAATGGAGGGAATACAGAGTTTAAATGCTTTTTGTGGGGTTATTTTGTGTGCAATCACAAAACCTAATGTATTCAGAATGTTCGCATTTAACTAACAAACTTTTTAGTTTGTTTCATGGCCCAATGAAGGGAATACCAAGTTTAAATGCTTTGGGTGGGTTTCTTTGTTTGCACATAGAAAACCTTATATATTGAGAATGTTCGAATTCCACTAGCAAACTTTTTAGTTTGTTTCATGGCTAAATGAAGGGGAATACAGAGTTTAAATGCTTTTTGTGGGTTCTTTTGTTTACAATCACAAAACCTAATGTATTCAGAATGTTCGCATTTAACTATAAAAGTTTTTAGTTTTTTCATGGCCCAATGAAGGGAATACAAAGTTTAAATGATTTGTGTGGGTTCCTTTGTTTGCACGTACAAAACCTAATGTATTCAGAATGTTCGCATTCCACTAACAAACTTTTTAGTTTGTTTCATGGCTAAATGAAGGGAATCCAAAGTTTAAATCCTTTTTGTGGGTTCTTTTGTTTACAATCACAAAGCCTAATGTATTCAGAATGTTCGCATTTATCTAAAAAAGTTTTTTTCTTCTTTCATGGCCGAATGAAGGCAATACAAACTTTAAATGCTTTGGCTTTGCACGTACAAAACCTAATGTATTCAGAATGTTCGTATTTCACTAACAAGCTTTTTAGTTTGTTTCATGGCTAAATGAAGGGAATCAAAAGTTTTAATGCTTTGTGTGGGTTCCTTTGTTTGCACATACAAAACCTAATGTTTTCAGAATGTTCGAATTCCAGTAACAAACTTTTTAGTTTTTGTCATTGCTAAATGAAGGGAATACAAAGTTTAAATCCTTTTTGTGGGTTCTTTTGTTTACAATCACAAAACCTAATGTATTCAGAATGTTCGTATTTGCAAAAAAAAAAACAAAATCATGACAATCCTTTAAACTTTGTATTTCGTTCACTTAAATGTGAAAAAAATAAAAACTTTGTTAGTCAAATTCAATGCAATATGCTTATAGAAAGGAACTCACACAAAGCATTTAAACTTTGTGTTCCCTAAATTGGGCCATGAAAAAACTAAAAACTTTGTTAGTTAAATGCGAACATTCTGAATACATTATTTTTTGTGATTGTAAACAAAAGAACCCACAAAAAGGATTTATACTTTGTATTCCCTTCATTTAACATGACACAAACTAAAAAGTTTGTTACTGGAATACGAACATTCTGAATACATTAGGTTTTGTATGTGCAAACAAAGGAACTCACAAAAGGATTTAAACTTTGTATTCCCTTCATTGGGCCATGAAAACACTAAAAACTTTTATAGTTAAATGCGAACATTGTGAATACATTAGGTTTTGTGATTGTAAACAAAAGAACCCACAAAAAGGATTTAAACTTTCATTTAGCGGTGAAACAAACTAAAAAGTTTTTTAGGGGAATGCGAACATTCTGAATACATTATTTTTAGTGATTGTAAACAAAAGAACCCACAAAAAGGATTTATACTTTGTATTCCCTTCATTTAACATGACACAAACTAAAAAGTTTGTTACTGGAATACGAACATTCTGAATACATTAGGTTTTGTACGTGCAAACAAAGGAACCCACACAAATCATTTAAACTTTGTATTCCCTTCATTTGGCCATGAAACAAACTAAAAACTTTGTTAGTTAAATGTGAACATTTTGAATACATTAGGTTTTGTGATTGTAAACAAAAGAACCCACAAAAGCATCAAGCGTATTTGCAAAAAAAAAAACAAAATCATGACAATCCTTTAAACTTTGTATTTCGTTCACTTAAATGTGAAAAAAATAAAAACTTTGTTAGTCAAATTCAATGCAATATTCTTATAGAAAGGAACCCACACAAAGCATTTAAACTTTGTGTTCCCTAAATTGGGCCATGAAAAAACTAAAAACTTTGTTAGTTAAATGCGAACATTCTGAATACATTATTTTTTGTGATTGTAAACAAAAGAACCCACAAAAAGGATTTATACTTTGTATTCCCTTCATTTAACATGACACAAACTAAAAAGTTTGTTACTGGAATACGAACATTCTGAATACATTAGGTTTTGTATGTGCAAACAAAGGAACTCACACAAAGCATTTAAACTTTGTATTCCCTTCATTTGGCCATGAAACAAACTAAAAACTTTGTTAGTTAAATGAGAACATTTTGAATACATTAGGTTTTGTGATTGTAAACAAAAGAACCCACAAAAAGCATTTAAACTGTGTATTCCCCTTCATTTAGCCATGACACAAACTAAAAAGTTTGTTACTGGAATACGAACATTCTCAAAATATAAGGTTTTCTATGTGCAAACAAAGGAACCCACCCAAAGCATTTAAAGTTTGTATTTCCTGCATTCGGCCATGAAAAAACTAAAAACTTTGTTAGTTAAATACGAACATTCTGAATACATTATTTTTTGTGATTGTAAACAAAAGAACCCACAAAAAGGATTTATACTTTGTATTCCCTTCATTTAGCCATGAAACAAACTAAAAAGTTTGGTACTGGAATACCACATTTTGTATGTGCAAACAAAGGAACCCACACAAATCATTTAAACTCTGTATTCCCTCCATTTAGCCATGAAACAAACTAAAAAGTTTGCTAGTCGAATGCGAACATTCTCAATATATAAGGATTTCTATGTGCAAACAAACGAACCCACCCAAAGCATTTAAACTCAATATAATATAAGGTTTTCTATGTGCAAACAAAGGAACCCACCCAAAGCATTTAAAGTTTGTATTTCCTGCATTCGGCCATGAAAAAACTAAAAACTTTGTTAGTACGAACATTCTGAATACATTATTTTTTGTGATTGTAAACAAAAGAACCCACAAAAAGGATTTATACTTTGTATTCCCTTCATTTAGCCATGAAACAAACTAAAAAGTTTGTTACTGGAATACCACATTTTGTATGTGCAAACAAAGGAACCCACACAAATCATTTAAACTTTGTATTCCCTTCATTGGGCCATGAAAAAACTAAACACGTTTATAGTTAAATGCGAACATTCTGAATACATTAGGTTTTGTGATTGTAAACAAAAGAACCCACAAAAAGCATTTAAACTATGTATTCCCCTTCATTTAGCCATGAAACAAACTAAAAAGTTTGCTAGTGGAATGCGAACATTCTCAATATATAAGGTTTTCTATGTGCAAACAAAGGAACCCACCCAAAGCATTTAAACTTGGTATTTCCTTCATTGGGCCATGAAACAAACTAAAAAGTTTGTTAGTAAAATGCGAACATTCTGAATACATTAGGTTTTGTGATTGCACACAAAAGAACCCACAAAAAGCATTTAAACTCTGTATTCCCTCCATTTAGCCATGAAACAAACTAAAAAGTTTGTTAGTGGAATGCGAACATTCTCAATATATAAGGTTTTGTATGTGCAAAGAAAGGAACCCACACAAAGCATTTAAACTTTGGGTTCCCTAAATTGGGCCATGAAAATACTAAAAGCTTTGTTAGTTAAATGCGAACATTCTGAATACATTATTTTTTGTGATTGTAAACAAAAGAACCCACAAAAAGGATTTACACTTTGTATTCCCTTCATTTAGCCATGACACAAACTAAAAAGTTTGTTACTGGAATACGAACATTCTGAATACATCACGTTTTGTATGTGCAAACAAAGGAACTCACACAAAGCATTTAAACTTTGTATTCCCTTCATTGGGCCATGAAAAAACTAAAAACTTTTATAGTTAAATGCGAACATTGTGAATACATTAGGTTTTGTGATTGTAAACAAAAGAACCCACAAAAAGGATTTAAACTTTGTATTCCCCTCATTTAGCAATGAAACAAACTAAAAAGTTTGTTAGTGGAATGCGAACATTCTGAATACATTAGGTTTTGTAAGTGCAAACAAAGGAACCCACACAAATCATTTAAACTTTGTATTCCCTTCATTGGGCGATGAAAAAACTAAAAACTTTTATAGTTAAATGCCAACATTCTGAATACATTAGGTTTTGTGATTGTAAACAAAAGAACACACAAAAAGCATTTAAACTCTGTATTCCCTTCATTTAGCCAAGAAACAAACTAAAAAGTTTGCTAGTGGAATGCGAACATTCTCAATATATAAGGATTTCTATGTGCAAACAAAGGAACCCACCCAAAGCATTTCAACTGGGTATTCCCTTTATTGGGCCATGAAACAAACTAAAAACTTTGTTAGTTAAATGTGAACATTTTGAATACATTAGGTTTTGTACGTGCAAACCCAAAGCATTTAAAGTTTGTAATTGCTGCATTCGGCCATGAAAAAACTAAAAACTTTGTTAGTTAAATACGAACATTCTGAATACATTATTTTTTGTGATTGTAAACAAAAGAACCCACAAAAAGGATTTAAACTCTGTATTCCCCTTCATTTAGCCATAAAACAAACTAAAAATTTTGCTAGTGGAATGCGAACATTCTCAATATATAAGGATTTCTATGTGCAAACAAAGGAACCCACCCAAAGCATTTAAAATTGGTATTTCCTTCATTGGGCATGAAACAAACTAAAAAGTTTGTTAGTTAAATGCGAACATTCTGAATACATTAGGTTTTGTGATTGCACACAAAAGAACCCACAAAAAGCATTTAAACTCTGTATTCCCTCCATTTAGCCATGAAACAAACTAAAAAGTTTGTTAGTGGAATGCGAACATTCTCAATATATAAGGTTTTGTATGTGCAAAGAAAGGAACCCACACAAAGCATTTAAACTTTGGGTTCCCTAAATTGGGCCATGAAAATACTAAAAGCTTTGTTAGTTAAATGCGAACATTCTGAATACATTATTTTTTGTGATTGTAAACAAAAGAACCCACAAAAAGGATTTACACTTTGTATTCCCTTCATTTAGCCATGACACAAACTAAAAAGTTTGTTACTGGAATACGAACATTCTGAATACATCACGTTTTGTATGTGCAAACAAAGGAACTCACACAAAGCATTTAAACTTTGTATTCCCTTCATTGGGCCATGAAAAAACTAAAAACTTTTATAGTTAAATGCGAACATTGTGAATACATTAGGTTTTGTGATTGTAAACAAAAGAACCCACAAAAAGGATTTAAACTTTGTATTCCCCTCATTTAGCAATGAAACAAACTAAAAAGTTTGTTAGTGGAATGCGAACATTCTGAATACATTAGGTTTTGTAAGTGCAAACAAAGGAACCCACACAAATCATTTAAACTTTGTATTCCCTTCATTGGGCGATGAAAAAACTAAAAACTTTTATAGTTAAATGCCAACATTCTGAATACATTAGGTTTTGTGATTGTAAACAAAAGAACACACAAAAAGCATTTAAACTCTGTATTCCCTTCATTTAGCCAAGAAACAAACTAAAAAGTTTGCTAGTGGAATGCGAACATTCTCAATATATAAGGATTTCTATGTGCAAACAAAGGAACCCACCCAAAGCATTTCAACTGGGTATTCCCTTTATTGGGCCATGAAACAAACTAAAAACTTTGTTAGTTAAATGTGAACATTTTGAATACATTAGGTTTTGTACGTGCAAACCCAAAGCATTTAAAGTTTGTAATTGCTGCATTCGGCCATGAAAAAACTAAAAACTTTGTTAGTTAAATACGAACATTCTGAATACATTATTTTTTGTGATTGTAAACAAAAGAACCCACAAAAAGGATTTAAACTCTGTATTCCCCTTCATTTAGCCATAAAACAAACTAAAAATTTTGCTAGTGGAATGCGAACATTCTCAATATATAAGGATTTCTATGTGCAAACAAAGGAACCCACCCAAAGCATTTAAAATTGGTATTTCCTTCATTGGGCATGAAACAAACTAAAAAGTTTGTTAGTTAAATGCGAACATTCTGAATACATTAGGTTTTGTGATTGCACACAAAAGAACCCACAAAAAGCATTTAAACTCTGTATTCCCTCCATTTAGCCATGAAACAAACTAAAAAGTTTGTTAGTGGAATGCGAACATTCTCAATATATAAGGTTTTGTATGTGCAAAGAAAGGAACCCAGACAAAGCATTTAAACTTTGTGTTCCCTAAATTGGGCCATGAAAAAACTAAAAACTTTTATAGTTAAATGCGAACATTCTGAATACATTAGGTTTTGTGAATGTAAACAAAAAACCCACAAAAAGCATTTAAACTCTGTATTCCCCTTCATTTAGCCATGAAACAAACTAAAAAGTTTGTTACTGGAATACGAACATTCTGAATACATTAGGTTTTGTACGTGCAAACAAAGGAACCCACACAAATCATTTAAACTTTGTATTCCCTTCATTGGGCCATGAAAAAACTAAAAACTTTTATAGTTAAATGCCAACATTCTGAATACATTAGGTTTTGTGATTGTAAACAAAAGAACCCACAAAAAGCATTTAAACTCTGTATTCCCTTCATTTAGCGATGAAACAAACTAAAAAGTTTGTTACTGTAATACCACATTTTGTATGTGCAAACAAAGGAACCCACACAAATCATTTAAACTTTGTATTCCCTTCATTGGGCCATGAAAAAACTAAAAACTTTTATAGTTAAATGCCAACATTCTGAATACATTAGGTTTTGTGATTGTAAACAAAAGAACCCACAAAAAGCATTTAAACTCTGTATTCCCTTCATTTAGCGATGAAACAAACTAAAAAGTTTGTTACTGTAATACCACATTTTTTATGTGCAAACAAAGGAACCCACACAAATCATTTAAACTTTGTATTCCCTTCATTGGGCCATGAAAAAACTAAAAACTTTTATAGTTAAATGCGAACATTGTGAATACATTAGGTTTTGTGATTGTAAACAAAAGAACCCACAAAAAGCATTTAAACTCTGTATTCCCTTCATTTAGCGATGAAACAAACTAAAAAGTTTGTTACTGTAATACCACATTTTGTATGTGCAAACAAAGGAACCCACACAAATCATTTAAACTTTGTATTCCCTTCATTGGGCCATGAAAAAACTAAAAACTTTTATAGTTAAATGCGAACATTCTGAATACATTAGGTTTTGTGAGTGTAAACAAAAAACCCACAAAAAGCATTTAAACTCTGTATTCCCCTTCATTTAGCCATGAAACAAACTAAAAAGTTTGTTACTGGAATACGAACATGCTGAATACATTAGGTTTTGTACGTGCAAACAAAGGAACCCACACAAATCATTTAAACTTTGTATTCCCTTCATTGGGCCATGAAAAAACTAAAAACTTTTATAGTTAAATGCCAACATTCTGAATACATTAGGTTTTGTGATTGTAAACAAAAGAACCCACAAAAAGCATTTAAACTGTGTATTCCCTTTCATTTAGCCATGAAACAAACTAAAAAGTTTGCTAGTCGAATGCGAACATTTTCAATATATAAGGATTTCTATATGCAAACAAAGGAACCCACCCAAAGCATTTAAACTGGGTATTTCCTTCATTCGGCCATGAAACAAACTAAAACGTTTGTTAGTTAAATGCGAACATTCTGAATACATTAGGTTTTGTACGTGCAAACAAAGGAACCCACACAAATCATTTAAACTTTGTATTCCCTTCATTGGGCCATGAAAAAACTAAAAACTTTTATAGTTAAATGCCAACATTGTGAATACATTAGGTTTTGTGATTGTAAACAAAAGAACCCACAAAAAGGATTTAAACTTTGTATTCCCCTCATTTAGCCAACTAAAAAGTTTGTTAGTGGAATGCGAACATTCTGAATACATTAGGTTTTGTACGTGCAAACAAAGGAACCCACACAAATCATTTAAACTTTGTATTCCCTTCATTGGGCCATGAAAAAACTAAAAACTTTTATAGTTAAATGCCAACATTGTGAATACATTAGGTTTTGTGATTGTAAACAAAAGAACCCACAAAAAGGATTTAAACTTTGTATTCCTCTCATTTAGCCAACTAAAAAGTTTGTTAGTGGAATGCGAACATTCTGAATACATTAGGTTTTGTACGTGCAAACAAAGGAACCCACACAAATCATTTAAACTTTGTATTCCCTTCATTGGGCCATGAAAAAACTAAAAACTTTTATAGTTAAATGCCAACATTGTGAATACATTAGGTTTTGTGATTGTAAACAAAAGAACCCACAAAAAGGATTTAAACTTTGTATTCCCTTCATTTAGCCATGAAACAAACTAAAAAGTTTGTTAGTGGAATGCGAACATTCTGAATTCATTAGGTTTTGTACGTGCAAACAAAGGAACCCACACAAATCATTTAAACTTTGTATTCCCTTCATTGGGCCATGAAAAAACTAAAAACTTTTATAGTTAAATGCCAACATTCTGAATACATTAGGTCTTGTGATTGTAAACAAAAGAACCCACAAAAAGCATTTAAACTCTGTATTCCCTTCATTTAGCGATGAAACAAACTAAAAAGTTTGTTACTGTAATACCACATTTTGTATGTGCAAACAAAGGAACCGACACAAATCATTTAAACTTTGTATTCCCTTCATTGGGCCATGAAAAAACTAAAAACTTTTATAGTTAAATGCGAACATTCTGAATACATTAGGTTTTGTGATTGTAAACAAAAGAACCCACAAAAAGCATTTAAACTGTGTATTCCCCTTCATTTAGCCATGAAACAAACTAAAAAGTTTGCTAGTCGAATGCGAACATTCTCAATATATAAGGATTTCTATGTGCAAACAAAGGAACCCACCCAAAGCATTTAAACTTGGTATTGCCTTCATTCGGCCATGAAACAAACTAAAAAGTTTGTTAGTTAAATGCGAACATTCTGAATACATTAGGTTTTGTGATTGTAAACAAAAGAACCCACAAAAAGGATTTAAACTATGTATTCCCCTCATTTAGCCATGAAACAAACTAAGTTTGTTAGTGGAATGCGAACATTCTGAATACATTAGGTTTTGTACGTGCAAACAAAGGAACCCACACAAATCATTTAAACTTTGTATTCCCTTCATTGGGCCATGAAAAAACTAAAAACTTTTATAGTTTAATGCCAACATTGTGAATACATTAGGTTTTGTGATTGTAAACAAAAGAACCCACAAAAAGGATTTAAACTTTGTATTCCCCTCATTTAGCCAACTAAAAAGTTTGTTAGTGGAATGCGAACATTCTGAATACATTAGGTTTTGTACGTGCAAACAAAGGAACCCACACAAATCATTTAAACTTTGTATTCCCTTCATTGGGCCATGAAAAAACTAAAAACTTTTATAGTTAAATGCCAACATTGTGAATACTTTAGGTTTTGTGATTGTAAACAAAAGAACCCACAAAAAGGATTTAAACTTTGTATTCCCTTCATTAAGCCATGAAACAAACTAAAAAGTTTGTTAGTGGAATGCGAACATTCTGAATACATTAGGTTTTGTACGTGCAAACAAAGGAACCCACACAAATCATTTAAACTTTGTATTCCCTTCATTGGGCCATGAAAAAACTAAAAACTTTTATAGTTAAATGCCAACATTCTGAATACATTAGGTCTTGTGATTGTAAACAAAAGAACCCAGAAAAAGCATTTAAACTCTGTATTCCCTTCATTTAGCGATGAAACAAACTAAAAAGTTTGTTACTGTAATACCACATTTTGTATGTGCAAACAAAGGAACCGACACAAATCATTTAAACTTTGTATTCCCTTCATTGGGCCATGAAAAAACTAAAAACTTTTATAGTTAAATGCGAACATTCTGAATACATTAGGTTTTGTGATTGTAAACAAAAGAACCCACAAAAAGCATTTAAACTGTGTATTCCCCTTCATTTAGCCATGAAACAAACTAAAAAGTTTGCTAGTCGAATGCGAACATTCTCAATATATAAGGATTTCTATGTGCAAACAAAGGAACCCACCCAAAGCATTTAAACTTGGTATTGCCTTCATTCGGCCATGAAACAAACTAAAAAGTTTGTTAGTTAAATGCGAACATTCTGAATACATTAGGTTTTGTGGAATGCGAACATTCTCAATATATAGGGTTTTGTATGTGCAAAGAAAGGAACCCACACAAAGCATTTAAACTTTGTGTTCCCTAAATTGGGCCATGAAATAAACTAAAAAGTTTGTTAGTTAAATGCGAACATTCTGAATACATTAGGTGTTGTGATTGCACTCAAAAGAACCCACAAAAAGCATTTAAACTCTGTATTCCCCTTCATTTAGCCATGAAACAAACTAAAAAGTTTGTTAGTGGAATGCGCACATTCTCAATATATAAGGTTTTGTATGTGCAAAGAAAGGAACCCACACAAAGCATTTAAACTTTGTGTTCCCTAAATTGGGCCATGAAAAAACTAAAAACTTTGTTAGTTAAATGCGAACATTCTGAATACATTATTTTTTGTGATTATAAACAAAAGAACCCACAAAAAGGATTTATACTTTGTATTCCCTTCATTTAACATGACACAAACTAAAAAGTTTGTTACTGGGATACGAACATTCTGAATACATCAGGTTTTGTACGTGCAAACAAAGGAACTCACACAAAGCATTTAAACTTTGTATTCCCTTCATTGGGCCATGAAAAAACTAAAAAATTTTATAGTAAAATGCGAACATTGTGAATACATTAGGTTTTGTGATTGTAAACAAAAGAACCCACAAAAAGGATTTAAACTTTGTATTCCCTTCATTTAGCGATGAAACAAACTAAAAAGTTTGTTACTGGAATGCGAACATTCTGAATACATTAGGTTTTGTACGTGCAAACAAAGGAACCCACACAAATCATTTAAACTTTGTATTCCCTTCATTGGGCCATGAAAAAAACTAAAAACTTTTATAGTTAAATGCCAGCATTCTCAATACATTAGAGTTTGTGATTGTAAACAAAAGAACCCACAAAAAGCATTTAAACACTGTATTCCCCTTTATTTAGCCATGACACAAACTAAAAAGTTTGTTACTGGAATACGAACATTCTGAATACATTAGGTTTTGTAAACTTTAGATTCCCTTCATTTAGCCATGAAACAAACTAAAAAGCTTGTTAGTGAAATACGAACATTCTGAATACATTAGATTTTGTACGTGCAAACCCAAAGCATTTAAAGTTTGTATTTCATTTAAATGCATTTAAACTCTGTATTCCCTCCATTTAGCCATGAAAGAAACTAAAAAGTTTGTTAGTGGAATGCGAACATTCTCAATATAAAAGGTTTTGTTTGCTAGTGGAATGCAAATATTGTCAATATATAAGGATTTCTATGCGCAAACAAAAGAACCCACAAAAAGGATTTAAACTTTGTATTCCCTTCATTTAGCCATGAAACAAACTACAAAGTTTGTTAGTGGAATGCGAACATTCTGAATACATTAGGTTTTGTACGTGCAAACAAAGGAACCCACACAAAACATTTAAACTTTGTATTCCCTTCATTGGGCCAGGAAACAAACTAAAAACTTTGTTAGTTAAATATGAACATTTTGAATACATTAGGTTTTGTGATTGTAAACAAAAGAACCCACAAAAAGGATTTAAACTTTGTATTCCCTTCATTTAGCCATGAAACAAACTAAAAAGTTTGCTAGTGGAATGCGAACATTCTCAATATATAAGGTTTTCTATGTGCAAACAAAGGAACCCACCCAAAGCATTTAAACTTGGTATTCCCTTCATTGGGGTATGAAATAAACTAAAAAGTTTGTTAGTTAAATGCGAACATTCTGAATACATTCGGTGTTGTGATTGCACACAAAAGAACCCACAAAAAGCATTTAAACTCTGTATTCCCTCCATTTAGCCATGAAACAAACTAAAAAGTTTGTTAGTGGAATGCGGACATTCTGAATACATTAGGTTTTGTACGTGCAAACAAAGGAACCCACACAAATCATTTAAACTTTGTATTCCCTTCATTGGGCCATGAAAAAACTAAAAACTTTTATAGTTAAATGCGAACATTCTGAATACATTAGGTTTTGTGATTGCAAACACAAAAACCCACAAAAAGCATTTAAACTTTGTATTCCCTTCATTGGGCCATGAAACAAACTAAAAACTTTGTTAGTTAAATGTGAACATTTTGAATACATTAGGTTTTGTGATTGTAAACAAAAGAACCCACAAAAAGGTTTTAAACTTTGTATTCCCTTCATTTAGCGATGAAACAAACTAAAAAGTTTGCTAGTCGAATGCGAACATTCTCAATATATAAGGTTTTGTGATTGCACACAAAAGAACCCACAAAAAGCATTTTAACTCTGTATTCCCTCCATTTAGCCATGAAACAAACTAAAAAGTTTGTTAGTGGAATGCGGACATTCTAAATACATTAGGTTTTGTACGTGCAAACAAAGGAACCCACACAAATCATTTAAACTTTGTATTCCCTTCATTGGGCCATGAAAAAACTAAAAACTTTTATAGTTAAATGCCATTATTCTGAATACATTAGGTTTTGTGATTGCAAACACAAAAACCCACAAAAAGCATTTAAACTTTGTATTCCCTTCATTGGGCCATGAAACAAACTAAAAACTTTTATAGTTAAATGCGAACATTCTGAATACATTAGGTTTTGTGATTGCAAACACAAAAACCCACAAAAAGCATTTAAACTTTGTATTTCCTTCATTGGGCATGAAACAAACTAAAAAGTTTGTTAGTTAAATGCGAACATTCTGAATACATTAGGTTTTGTGATTGTAAACAAAAGAACCTACAAAAAGGATTTATACTTTGTATTCCCTTCATTTAGCCATGAAACAAACTAAAAAGTTTGTTACTGGAATACCACATTTTGTATGTGCAAACAAAGGAACCCACACAAATCATTTAAACTTTGTATTCCCTTCATTGGGCCATGAAAAAACTAAAAACTTTTATAGTTAAATGCGAACATTCTGAATACAGTAGGTTTTGTGATTGTAAACAAAAGAACCCACAAAAAGCATTTAAACTATGTATTCCCCTTCATTTAGCCATCAAACAAACTAAAAAGTTTGCTAGTGGAATACCACATTTTGTATGTGCAAACAAAGGAACCCACACAAATCATTTAAACTTTGTATTCCCTTCATTGGGCCATGAAAAAACTAAAAACTTTTATAGTTAAATGCGAACATTGTGAATACATTAGGTTTTGTGATTGTAAACAAAAGAACCTACAAAAAGGATTTAAACTTGGTATTTCCTTCATTCGGCCATGAAACAAACTAAAAAGTTTGTTAGTTAAATGCGAACATTCTGAATACATTAGGTTTTGTGATTGCACACAAAAGAACCCACAAAAAGCATTTAAACTCTGTATTCCCTCCATTTAGCCATGAAACAAACTAAAAAGCTTGTTAGTGAAATACGAACATTCTGAATACATTAGATTTTGTACGTGCAAACCCAAAGCATTTAAAGTTTGTATTTCCTTCATTCGGCCATGAAAAAACTAAAAACTTTGTTAGTAAAATACGAACATTCTGAATACATTATTTTTTGTGATTGTAAACAAAAGAACCTACAAAAAGGATTTATACTTTGTATTCCCTTCATTTAGCCATGAAACAAACTAAAAAGTTTGTTACTGGAATACCACATTTTGTATGTGCAAACAAAGGAACCCACACAAATCATTTAAACTTTGTATTCCCTTCATTGGGCCATGAAAAAACTAAAAACTTTTATAGTTTAATGCGAACATTCTGAATACATTAGGTTTTGTGATTGTAAACAAAAGAACCCACAAAAAGCATTTAAACTATGTATTCCCCTTCATTTAGCCATGAAACAAACTAAAAAGTTTGCTAGTGGAATGCGAACATTCTCAATATATAAGGTTTTCTATGTGCAAACAAAGAACCCACCCAAAGCATTTAAACGTTAAAGTTTGTTAGTTAAATGCGAACATTCTGAATACATTAGGTTTTGTGATTGCACACAAAAGAACCCACAAAAAGCATTTAAATTCTGTATTCCCTCCATTTAGCCATGAAACAAACTAAAAAGTTTGTTATTGGAATGCGAACATTCTCAATATATAAGGTTTTGTATGTGCAAAGAAAGGAACCCACACAAAGCATTTAAACTTTGTGTTCCCTAATTGGGCCATGAAAATACTAAAAGCTTTGTTAGTTAAATGCGAACATTCTGAATACATTATTTTTTGTGATTGTAAACAAAAGAACCCACAAAAAGGATTTACACTTTGTATTCCCTTCATTTAGCCATGACACAAACTAAAAAGTTTGCTAGTGGAATGCGAACATTCTCAATATATAAGGTTTTGTATGTGCAAAGAAAGGAACCCACCCAAAGCATTTAAACTTCGTATTTCCTTCATTGGGCCATGAAACAGACTAAAAAGTTTGTTAGTTAAATGCGAACATTCTGAATACATTAGGTTTTGTGATTGCACACAAAAGAACCCACAAAAAGCATTTAAATTCTGTATTCCCTCCATTTAGCCATGAAACAAACTAAAAAGTTTGTTAGTGGAATGCGAACATTCTCAATATATAAGGTTTTGTATGTGCAAAGAAAGGAACCCACCCAAAGCATTTAAACTTCGTATTTCCTTCATTGGGCCATGAAACAGACTAAAAAGTTTGTTAGTTAAATGCGAACATTCTGAATAAATTAGGTTTTGTGATTGCACACAAAAGAACCCACAAAAAGCATTTAAATTCTGTATTCCCTCCATTTAGCCATGAAACAAACTAAAAAGTTTGTTAGTGGAATGCGAACATTCTCAATATATAAGGTTTTGTATGTGCAAACAAAGGAACCCACCCAAAGCATTTAAACTGGGTATTCCCTTCATTGGGCCATGAAACAAACTAAACACTTTGTTAGTTAAATGTGAACATTTTGAATACATTAGGTTTTGTACGTGCAAACCCAAAGCATTTAAAGTTTGTATTTGCTGCATTCGGCCATGAAAAAACTAAAAACTTTGTTAGTTAAATACGAACATTCTGAATACATTATTTTTTGTGATTGTAAACAAAAGAACCCACTAAAAGGATTTAAACTCTGTATTCCCCTTCATTTAGCCATGAAACAAACTAAAAAGTTTGTTACTTTAATACCACATTTTGTATGTGCAAACAAAGGAACCCACACAAATCATTTAAACTTTGTATTCCCTTCATTGGGCCATGAAAAAACTAAAAACTTTTATAGTTAAATGCGAACATTCTGAATACAGTAGGTTTTGTGATTGTAAACAAAAGAACCCACAAAAAGCATTTAAACTATGTATTCCCCTTCATTTAGCCATCAAACAAACTAAAAAGTTTGCTAGTGGAATACCACATTTTGTATGTGCAAACAAAGGAACCCACACAAATCATTTAAACTTTGTATTCCCTTCATTGGGCCATGAAAAAACTAAAAACTTTTATAGTTAAATGCGAACATTGTGAATACATTAGGTTTTGTGATTGTAAACAAAAGAACCCACAAAAAGGATTTAAACTTGGTATTTCCTTCATTCGGCCATGAAACAAACTAAAAAGTTTGTTAGTTAAATGCGAACATTCTGAATACATTAGGTTTTGTGATTGCACACAAAAGAACCCACAAAAAGCATTTAAACTTTGTATTCCCTCCATTTAGCCATGAAACAAACTAAAAAGCTTGTTAGTGAAATACGAACATTCTGAATACATTAGATTTTGTACGTGCAAACCCAAAGCATTTAAAGTTTGTATTTCCTTCATTCGGCCATGAAAAAACTAAAAACTTTGTTAGTTAAATACGAACATTCTGAATACATTATTTTTTGTGATTGTAAACAAAAGAACCTACAAAAAGGATTTATACTTTGTATTCCCTTCATTTAGCCATGAAACAAACTAAAAAGTTTGTTACTGGAATACCACATTTTGTATGTGCAAACAAAGGAACCCACACAAATCATTTAAACTTTGTATTCCCTTCATTGGGCCATGAAAAAACTAAAAACTTTTATAGTTTAATGCGAACATTCTGAATACATTAGGTTTTGTGATTGTAAACAAAAGAACCCACAAAAAGCATTTAAACTATGTATTCCCCTTCATTTAGCCATGAAACAAACTAAAAAGTTTGCTAGTGGAATGCGAACATTCTCAATATATAAGGTTTTCTATGTGCAAACAAAGAACCCAACCAAAGCATTTAAACTTCGTATTTCCTTCATTGGGCCATGAAACAAACTAAAAAGTTTGTTAGTTAAATGCGAACATTCTGAATACATTAGGTTTTGTGATTGCACACAAAAGAACCCACAAAAAGCATTTAAATTCTGTATTCCCTCCATTTAGCCATGAAACAAACTAAAAAGTTTGTTAGTGGAATGCGAACATTCTCAATATATAAGGTTTTGTATGTGCAAAGAAAGGAACCCACACAAAGCATTTAAACTTTGTGTTCCCTAAATTGGGCCATGAAAATACTAAAAGCTTTGTTAGTTAAATGCGAACATTCTGAATACATTATTTTTTGTGATTGTAAACAAAAGAACCCACAAAAAGGATTTACACTTTGTATTCCCTTCATTTAGCCATGACACAAACTAAAAAGTTTGCTAGTGGAATGCGAACATTCTCAATATATAAGGTTTTCTATGTGCAAACAAAGAACCCACCCAAATCATTTAAACTTCGTATTTCCTTCATTGGGCCATGAAACAGACTAAAAAGTTTGTTAGTTAAATGCGAACATTCTGAATACATTAGGTTTTGTGATTGCACACAAAAGAACCCACAAAAAGCATTTAAATTCTGTATTCCCTCCATTTAGCCATGAAACAAACTAAAAAGTTTGTTAGTGGAATGCGAACATTCTCAATATATAAGGTTTTGTATGTGCAAACAAAGGAACCCACCCAAAGCATTTAAACTGGGTATTCCCTTCATTGGGCCATGAAACAAACTAAAAACTTTGTTAGTTAAATGTGAACATTTTGAATACATTAGGTTTTGTACGTGCAAACCCAAAAAATTTAAAGTTTGTATTTGCTGCATTCGGCCATGAAAAAACTAAAAACTTTGTTAGTTAAATACGAACATTCTGAATACATTATTTTTTGTGATTGTAAACAAAAGAACCCACAAAAAGGATTTAAACTCTGTATTCCCCTTCATTTAGCCATGAAACAAACTAAAAAGTTTGCTAGTGGAATGCGAACATTCTCAATATATAAGGATTTCTATGTGCAAACAAAGGAATCCACCCAAAGCATTTAAACTTGGTATTTCCTTCATTGGGCCATGAAAAAACTAAAAACTTTTATAGTTAAATGCGAACATTCTGAATACATTAGGTTTTGTGATTGCACACAAAAGAACCCACAAAAAGCATTTAAACTTTGTATTCCCTCCATTTAGCCATGAAACAAACTAAAAAGTTTGTTAGTGGAATGCGAACATTCTCAATATATAAGGTTTTGTATATGCAAAGAAAGGAACCCAGACAAAGCATTTAAACTTTGTGTTCCCTAAATTGGGCCATGAAAAAACTAAAAACTTTGTTAGTTAAATGCGAACATTCTGAATACATTATTTTTTGTGATTGTAAATAAAAGAACCCACAAAAAGGATTTATACTTTGTATTCCCTTCATTTAGCCATGACACAAACTAAAAAGTTTGCTAGTGGAATGCGAACATTCTCAATATATAAAGTTTTCTATGTGCAAACAAAGGAACCCACCCAAAGCATTTAAACTTGGTATTCCCTTCATTGGGGTATGAAATAAACTAAAAAGTTTGTTAGTTAAATGCGAACATTCTGAATACATTAGGTGTTGTGATTGCACACAAAAGAACCCACAAAAAGCATTTAAACTCTGTATTCCCTCCATTTAGCCATGAAACAAACTAAAAAGTTTGTTAGTGGAATGCGAACATTCTGAATACATTAGGTTTTGTACGTGCAAACAAAGGAACCCACACAAATCATTTAAACTTTGTATTCCCTTCATTGGGCCATGAAAAAAACTAAAAACTTTTATAGTTAAATGCGAACATTCTGAATACATTAGGTTTTGTGATTGCAAACAAAAAAACCCACAAAAAGCATTTAAACTTTGTATTCCCTTTATTGGGCCATGAAACAAACTAAAAACTATGTTAGTTAAATATGAACATTTTGAATACATTAGGTTTTGTGATTGTAAACAAAAGAACCCACAAAAAGGATTTAAACTTTGTATTCCCTTCATTTAGCCATGAAACAAACTAAAAAGTTTGCTAGTCGAATGCGAACATTCTCAATATATAAGGTTTTCTATGTGCAAACAAAGAACCCAACCAAAGCATTTAAACTTGGTATTTCCTTCATTCGGCCATGAAACAAACTAAAAAGTTTGTTAGTTAAATGCGAACATTCTGAAATACATTAGGTTTTGTGATTGCACACAAAAGAACCCACAAAAAGCATTTAAACTCTGTATTCTCTCCATTTAGCCATGAAACAAACTAAAAAGTTTGTTAGTGGAATGCGAACATTCTCAATATATAAGGTTTTCTATGTGCAAACAAAGGAACCCACACAAATCATTTAAACTTTGTATTCCCTTC
Source organism: Leucozona laternaria (assembly GCA_932273885.2). Lineage (NCBI taxonomy): Eukaryota > Metazoa > Arthropoda > Insecta > Diptera > Syrphidae > Leucozona > Leucozona laternaria. Next base: position 20,307,169 of record OW026366.1, on the reverse strand, counting down.
ATTGGGCCATGAAACAAACTAAAAACTATGAACATTTTGAATACATTAGGTTTTGTGATTGATAACAAAAGAACCCACAAAAAGGATTTAAACTTTGTATTCCCTCCATTTAGCCATGAAACAAACTAAAAAGTTTGCTAGTGGAATGCGAACATTCTCAATATATAAGGTTTTCAATGTGCAAACAAAGGAACCCACCCAAAGCATTTAAACTTGGTATTCCCTTCATTGGGGTATGAAATAAACTAAAAAGTTTGTTAGTTAAATGCGAACATTCTGAATACATTAGGTGTTGTGATTGCACACAAAAGAACCCACAAAAAGCATTTAAACTTTAAATTCCCCTTCATTTAGCCATGACACAAACTAAAAAGTTTGTTACTGGAATACGAACATTCTGAATACATTAGGTCTTGTCAACTTTAGATTCCCTTCATTAAGCCATGAAACAAACTAAAAAGCTTGTTAGTGAAATACGAACATTCTGATTACATTAGATTTTGTACGTGCAAACCCAAAGCATTTAAAGTTTGTATTTCATTTAAATGCATTTAAACTCTGTATTCCCTCCATTTAGCCATGAAAGAAACTAAAAAAATTGTTAGTGGAATGCGAACATTCTCAATATAAAAGGTTTTGTATGTGCAAAGCAAGGAACCCACACAAAGCATTTAAACTTTGTGTTCCCTAAATTGGGCCATGAAAAAACTAAAAACTTTTATAGTTAAATGCGAACATTCTGAATAAATTAGGTTTTGTGATTGTAAACAAAAGAACCCACAAAAAGGATTTAAACTTTGTATTCCCTTCATTTACCCATGAAACAAACTACAAAGTTTGTTAGTGGAATGCGAACATTCTGAATACATTAGGTTTTGTACGTGCAAACAAAGGAACCCACACAAATCATTTAAACTTTGTATTCCCTTCATTTGGCCATGAAACAAACTAAAAACTTTGTTAGTTAAATGTGAACATTTTGAATACATTAGGTTTTGTGATTGTAAACAAAAGAACCCACAAAAAGGATTTATACTTTGTATTCCCTTCATTTAGCCATGACACAAACTAAAAAGTTTGTTACTGGAATACGAACATTCTGAATACATTAGGTTTTGTACGTGCAAACAAAGAAACCCACACAAATCATTTAAACTTTGTATTCCCTTCATTGGGACATGAAACAAACTAAAAAGTTTGTTTGTTAAATGCGAACATTCTGAATACATTAGGTTTTGTGATTGCACACAAAAGAACTCACAAAAAGCATTTAAATTCTGTATTCCCTCCATTTAGCCATGAAACAAACTAAAAAGTTTGTTAGTGGAATGCGAAAATTCTCAATATATAAGGTTTTGTATGTGCAAACAAAGGAACCCACCCAAAGCATTTAAACTGGGTATTCCCTTCATTGGGCCATGAAAAAACTAAAAACTATGTTAGTTAAATATGAACATTTTGAATACATTAGGTTTTGTGATTGTAAACAAAAGAACCCACAAAAAGGATTTAAGCTTTGTATTCCCTTCATTTAGCTATGAAACAAACTAAAAAGTTTGCTAGTCGAATGCGAACATTCTCAATATATAAGGTTTTCTATGTGCAAACAAAGAACCCAACCAAAGCATTTAAACTTGGTATTTCCTTCATTCGGCCATGAAACAAACTAAAAAGTTTGTTAGTTAAATGCGAACATTCTGAATACATTAGGTTTTGTGATTGCAAACAAAAAACGAATACGAACATTCTGAATACATTAGGTCTTGTCAACTTTAGATTCCCTTCATTAAGCCATGAAACAAACTAAAAAGCTTGTTAGTGAAATACGAACATTCTGATTACATTAGATTTTGTACGTGCAAACCCAAAGCATTTAAAGTTTGTATTTCATTTAAATGCATTTAAACTCTGTATTCCCTCCATTTAGCCATGAAAGAAACTAAAAAAATTGTTAGTGGAATGCGAACATTCTCAATATAAAAGGTTTTGTATGTGCAAAGCAAGGAACCCACACAAAGCATTTAAACTTTGTGTTCCCTAAATTGGGCCATGAAAAAACTAAAAACTTTTATAGTTAAATGCGAACATTCTGAATAAATTAGGTTTTGTGATTGTAAACAAAAGAACCCACAAAAAGGATTTAAACTTTGTATTCCCTTCATTTACCCATGAAACAAACTACAAAGTTTGTTAGTGGAATGCGAACATTCTGAATACATTAGGTTTTGTACGTGCAAACAAAGGAACCCACACAAATCATTTAAACTTTGTATTCCCTTCATTTGGCCATGAAACAAACTAAAAACTTTGTTAGTTAAATGTGAACATTTTGAATACATTAGGTTTTGTGATTGTAAACAAAAGAACCCACAAAAAGGATTTATACTTTGTATTCCCTTCATTTAGCCATGACACAAACTAAAAAGTTTGTTACTGGAATACGAACATTCTGAATACATTAGGTTTTGTACGTGCAAACAAAGGAACCCACACAAATCATTTAAACTTTGTATTCCCTTCATTGGGACATGAAACAAACTAAAAAGTTTGTTTGTTAAATGCGAACATTCTGAATACATTAGGTTTTGTGATTGCACACAAAAGAACCCACAAAAAGCATTTAAATTCTGTATTCCCTCCATTTAGCCATGAAACAAACTAAAAAGTTTGTTAGTGGAATGCGAAAATTCTCAATATATAAGGTTTTGTATGTGCAAACAAAGGAACCCACCCAAAGCATTTAAACTGGGTATTCCCTTCATTGGGCCATGAAAAAACTAAAAACTATGTTAGTTAAATATGAACATTTTGAATACATTAGGTTTTGTGATTGTAAACAAAAGAACCCACAAAAAGGATTTAAACTTTGTATTCCCTTCATTTAGCTATGAAACAAACTAAAAAGTTTGCTAGTCGAATGCGAACATTCTCAATATATAATGTTTTCTATGTGCAAACAAAGAACCCAACCAAAGCATTTAAACTTGGTATTTCCTTCATTTGGCCATGAAACAAACTAAAAAGTTTGTTAGTTAAATGCGAACATTCTGAAATACATTAGGTTTTGTGATTGCACACAAAAGAACCCACAAAAAGCATTTAAACTCTGTATTCTCTCCATTTAGCCATGAAACAAACTAAAAAGTTTGTTAGTGGAATGCGAACATTCTCAATATATAAGGTTTTCTATGTGCAAACAAAGGAACCCACACAAATCATTTAAACTTTGTATTCCCTTCATTGGGCCATGAAACAAACTAAAAACTATGAACATTTTGAATACATTAGGTTTTGTGATTGATAACAAAAGAACCCACAAAAAGGATTTAAACTTTGTATTCCCTCCATTTAGCCATGAAACAAACTAAAAAGTTTGCTAGTGGAATGCGAACATTCTCAATATATAAGGTTTTCTATGTGCAAACAAAGGAACCCACCCAAAGCATTTAAACTTGGTATTCCCTTCATTGGGGTATGAAATAAACTAAAAAGTTTGTTAGTTAAATGCGAACATTCTGAATACATTAGGTGTTGTGATTGCACACAAAAGAACCCACAAAAAGCATTTAAACTTTGTATTCCCCTTCATTTAGCTATGACACAAACTAAAAAGTTTGTTACTGGAATACGAACATTCTGAATACATTAGGTCTTGTAAACTTTAGATTCCCTTCATTAAGCCATGAAACAAACTAAAAAGCTTGTTAGTGAAATACGAACATTCTGAATACATTAGATTTTGTACGTGCAAACCCAAAGCATTTAAAGTTTGTATTTCATTTAAATGCATTTAAACTCTGTATTCCCTCCATTTAGCCATGAAAGAAACTAAAAAAATTGTTAGTGGAATGCGAACATTCTCAATATAAAAGGTTTTGTATGTGCAAAGCAAGGAACCCACACAAAGCATTTAAACTTTGTGTTCCCTAAATTGGGCCATGAAAAAACTAAAAACTTTTATAGTTAAATGCGAACATTCTGAATAAATTAGGTTTTGTGATTGTAAACAAAAGAACCCACAAAAAGGATTTATACTTTGTATTCCCTTCATTTAGCCATGACACAAACTAAATAGTTTGTTACTGGAATACGAACATTCTGAATACATTAGGTTTTGTACGTGCAAACAAAGGAACCCACACAAATCATTTAAACTTTGTATTCCCTTCATTGGGCCATGAAAAAACTAAAAACTTTTATAGTTAAATGCGAACATTCTGAATACATTAGGTTTTGTGATTGTAAACAAAAAAAACCACAAAAAGCATTTAAACTCTCTATTCCCCTTCATTTAGCCATGAAACAAACTAAAAAGTTTGCTAGTGGAATGAACATTCTCAATATATAAGGTTTTCTATGTGCAAACAAAGGAACCCACCCAAAGCATTTAAACTTGGTATTCCCTTCATTGGGCCATGAAATAAACTAAAAAGTTTGTTAGTTAAATGCGAACATTCTGAATACATTAGGTGTTGTGATTGCACACAAAAGAACCCACAAAAAGCATTTAAACTCTGTATTCCCTAAATTGGGCCATGAAAAAACTAAAAACTTTGTTAGTTAAATGCGAACATTCTGAATACATTATTTTTTGTGATTGTAAACAAAAGAACCCACAAAAAGGATTTATACTTTGTATTCCCTTCATTTAGACATGACACAAACTAAAAAGTTTGTTACTGGAATACGAACATTCTGAATACATTAGGTTTTGTACGTGCAAACAAAAGAACCCACACAAATCATTTAAACTTTGTATTCCCTTCATTGGGCCATGAAAAAACTAAAAACTTTTATAGTTAAATGCGAACATTGTGAATACATTAGGTTTTGTGATTGTAAACAAAAAAAAAACCACAAAAAGCATTTAAACTCTATATTCCCCTTCATTTAGCCATGAAACAAATTAAAAAGTTTGCTAGTGGAATAAACATTCTCAATATATAAGGTTTTCTATGTGCAAACAAAGGAACCCACCCAAAGCATTTAAACTTGGTATTCCCTTCATTCGGCTATGAAAAAAACTAAAAACTTTGTTAGTTAAATACGAACATTCTGAATACATTATTTTTTGTGATTGTAAACAAAAGAACCCACAAAGAGGTTTTATACTTTGTATTCCCTTCATTTAGCCATGAAACAAACTAAAAAGTTTGTTACTGGAATACCACATTTTGTATGTGCAAACAAAGGAACCCACAAAAATCATTTAAACTTTGTATTCCCTTCATTGGGCCATGAAAAAACTAAAAACTTTTATAGTTAAATGCGAACATTCTGAATACATTAGGTTTTGTGATTGCACACAAAAGAACCCACAAAAAGCATTTAAACTCTGTATTCCCTCCATTTAGCCATGAAACAAACTAAAAAGTTTGCTAGTCGAATGCGAACATTCTCAATATATAAGGATTTCTACGTGCAAACAAACGAACCCACCCAAAGCATTTAAACTTGGTATTTCTTTCATTCGCCCATGAAACAAACTAAAAAGTTTGTTAGTTTAATGCGAACATTCTGAATACATTAGGTTTTGTGTTTGCACACAAAAGAACCCACAAAAGCATTTAAACTCTGTATTCCCTCCATTTAGCCGTGAAACAAACTAAAATGTTTGTTAGTGGAAAGTGAACATTCTCAATATAAAAGGTTTTGTATGTGCAAAGAAAGGAACCCACACAAAGCATTTAAACTTTGTGTTCCCTAAATTGGGCCATGAAAAAACTAAAAACTTTGTTAGTTAAATGCGAACATTCTGAATACATTATTTTTTGTGATTGTAAACAAAATAACCCACAAAAAGGATTTATACTTTGTATTCCCTTCATTTAACATGACACAAACTAAAAAGTTTGTTACTGGAATACGAACATTCTGAATACATTAGGTTTTGTAAGTGCAAACAAAGGAACCCACACAAATCATTTAAACTTTGTATTCCCTTCATTGGGCCATGAAAAAACTAAAAACTTTTATAGTTAAATGCGAACATTGTGAATACATTAGGTTTTGTGATTGTAAACAAAAGAACCCACAAAAAGCATTTTAACTCTGTATTCCCCTTCATTTAGCCATGACACAAACTAAAAAGTTTGTTACTGGAATACGAACATTCTGAATACATTAGATTTTGTACGTGCAAACCCAAAGCATTTAAAGTTTGTATTTCCTTCATTCGGCCATGAAAAAACTAAAAACTTTGTTAGTTAAATACGAACATTCTGAATACATTATTTTTTGTGATTGTAAACAAAAGAACCTACAAAAAGGATTTATACTTTGTATTCCCTTCATTTAGCCATGAAACAAACAAAAAAGTTTGTTACTGGAATACCACATTTTGTATGTGCAAACAAAGGAACCCACACAAATCATTTAAACTTTGTATTCCCTTCATTGGGCTATGAAAAAACTAAAAACTTAATGCGAACATTCTGAATACATTGGGTTTTGTACGTGCAAACAAAGGAACCCACACAAATCATTTAAACTTTGTATTCCCTTCATTGGGCCATGAAAAAACTAAAAACTTTTATAGTTAAATGCAAACTTTGTGAATACATTAGGTTTTGTGATTGTAAACAAAAGAACCCAAAAAAAGCATTTAAACTTTGTATTCCCTTCATTTAGCCATGAAACAAACTAAGAAGTTTGTTACTGGAATACGAACATTCTGAATACATTAGGTTTTGTATGTGCAAACAAAGGAACTCATACAAAGCATTTAAACTTTGTATTCCCTTCATTGGGCCATGAAAAAACTAAAAACTTTTATAGAAAGCAAGGAACCCACACAAAGCATTTAAACTTTGTGTTCCCTAAATTGGGCCATGAAAAAACTAAAAACTTTGTTAGTTAAATGCGAACATTCTGAATACATTATTTTTTGTGATTGTAAACAAAAGAACCCACAAAAAGGATTTAAACTTTGTATTCCCTTCATTTAGCCATGAAACAAACTAAAAAGTTTGCTAGTGGAATGCGAACATTCTCAATATATAAGGTTTTCTATGTGCAAACAAAGGAACATTCTGAATACATTAGGTGTTGTGATTGCACAGAAAAGAACCCACAAAAAGCATTTAAACTCTGTATTCCCTCCATTTAGCCATGAAACAAACTAAAAAGTTTGTTAGTGGAATGCGAACATTCTGAATACATTAGGTTTTGTACGTGCAAACAAAGGAACCCACACAAATCATTTAAACTTTGTATTCCCTTCATTGGGCCATGAAAAAACTTTTATAGTTAAATGCGAACATTCTGAATACATTAGGTTTTGTGATTGCAAACAAAAAAACCCACAAAAAGCATTTAAACTCTGTATTCCCCTTCATTTAGCCATGAAACAAACTAAAAAGTTTGTTACTGGAATACGAACATTCTGAATACATTAGGTTTTGTATGTGCAAACAAAGGAACTCACACAAAGCATTTAAACTTTGTATTGCCTTCATTGGGCCATGAAAAAACTAAAAACTTTAATAGTTAAATGCGAACATTGTGAATACATTAGGTTTTGTGATTGTAAACAAAAGAACCCACAAAAATGATTTAAACTTTGTATTCCCCTCATTTAGCCATGAAACAAACTAAAAAGTTTGTTAGTGGAATGCGAACATTCTGAATACATTAGGTTTTGTACGTGCAAACAAAGGAACCCACACAAATTATTTAAACTTTGTATTCCCTTCATTGGGCCATGAAAAAACTAAAAACTTTTATAGTTAAATGCCAACATTCTGAATACATTAGGTTTTGTACGTGCAAACAAAGGAACCCACACAAATCATTTAAACTTTGTATTCCCTTCATTGGGCCATGAAAAAACTTAAAACTTTTATAGTTAAATGTGAACATTGTGAATACATTAGGTTTTGTGATTGTAAACAAAAGAACCCACAAAAAGGATTTAAACTTTGTATTCCCCTCATTTAGCCATGAAACAAACTAAAAAGTTTGTTAGTGGAATGCGAACATTCTGAATACATTAGGTTTTGTACGTGCAAACAAAGGAACCCACACAAATCATTTAAACTTTGTATTCCCTTCATTGGGCCATGAAAAAACTAAAAACTTTTATAGTTAAATGCCAACATTCTGAATACATTAGGTTTTGTGATTGTAGTTAAATGCGAACATTCTGAATACATTAGGTTTTGTGATTGCAAACAAAAAAACCCACAAAAAGCATTTAAACTTTGTATTCCCCTTCATTTAGCCATGAAACAAACTAAAAAGTTTGTTACTGGAATACGAATACATTAGGTTTACATTAGGAATACATTAGGTTTTGTATGTGCAAACAAAGGAACTCACACAAAGCATTTAAACTTTGTATTCCCTTCATTGGGCCATGAAAAAACTAAAAACTTTTATAGTTAAATGCGAACATTGTGAATACATTAGGTTTTGTACGTGCAAACAAAGGAACCCACACAAATCATTTAAACTTTGTATTCCCTTCATTGGGCCATGAAAAAACTTTTATAGTTAAATGCGAACATTCTGAATACATTAGGTTTTGTGATTGCAAACAAAAAAACCCACAAAAAGCATTTAAACTCTGTATTCCCCTTCATTTAGCCATGAAACAAACTAAAAAGTTTGTTACTGGAATACGAACATTCTGAATACATTAGGTTTTGTATGTGCAAACAAAGGAACTCACACAAAGCATTTAAACTTTGTATTGCCTTCATTGGGCCATGAAAAAACTAAAAACTTTAATAGTTAAATGCGAACATTGTGAATACATTAGGTTTTGTGATTGTAAACAAAAGAACCCACAAAAATGATTTAAACTTTGTATTCCCCTCATTTAGCCATGAAACAAACTAAAAAGTTTGTTAGTGGAATGCGAACATTCTGAATACATTAGGTTTTGTACGTGCAAACAAAGGAACCCACACAAATTATTTAAACTTTGTATTCCCTTCATTGGGCCATGAAAAAACTAAAAACTTTTATAGTTAAATGCCAACATTCTGAATACATTAGGTTTTGTACGTGCAAACAAAGGAACCCACACAAATCATTTAAACTTTGTATTCCCTTCATTGGGCCATGAAAAAACTAAAAACTTTTATAGTTAAATGTGAACATTGTGAATACATTAGGTTTTGTGATTGTAAACAAAAGAACCCACAAAAAGGATTTAAACTTTGTATTCCCCTCATTTAGCCATGAAACAAACTAAAAAGTTTGTTAGTGGAATGCGAACATTCTGAATACATTAGGTTTTGTACGTGCAAACAAAGGAACCCACACAAATCATTTAAACTTTGTATTCCCTTCATTGGGCCATGAAAAAACTAAAAACTTTTATAGTTAAATGCCAACATTCTGAATACATTAGGTTTTGTGATTGTAGTTAAATGCGAACATTCTGAATACATTAGGTTTTGTGATTGCAAACAAAAAAACCCACAAAAAGCATTTAAACTTTGTATTCCCCTTCATTTAGCCATGAAACAAACTAAAAAGTTTGTTACTGGAATACGAATACATTAGGTTTACATTAGGAATACATTAGGTTTTGTATGTGCAAACAAAGGAACTCACACAAAGCATTTAAACTTTGTATTCCCTTCATTGGGCCATGAAAAAACTAAAAACTTTTATAGTTAAATGCGAACATTGTGAATACATTAGGTTTTGTGATTGTAAACAAAAGAACCCACAAAAAGGATTTAAACTTTGTATTCCCCTCATTTAGCCATGAAACAAACTAAAAAGTTTGTTAGTGGAATGCGAACATTCTGAATACATTAGGTTTTGTACGTGCAAACAAAGGAACCCACAAAAAGCATTTAAACTCTGTATTCCCTTCATTTAGCCATGAAACAAACTAAAAAGTTTGTTAGTCGAATGCGAACATTCTCAATATATAAGGATTTCTATGTGCAAACAAAGGAACCCATCCAAAGCATTTAAACTTGGTATTTCCTTCATTTGGCCATGAAACAAACTAAAAACTTTTATAGTTAAATGCGAACATTGTGAATACATTAGGTTTTGTGATTGTAAACAAAAGAACCCACAAAAAGGATTTAAACTTTGTATTCCCTTCATTTAGCGATGAAACAAACTAAAAAGTTTTTTAGTGGAATGCGAACATTCTGAATACATTAGGTTTTGTACGTGCAAACAAAGGAACCCACACAAATCATTTAAACTTTGTATTCCCTTCATTTAGCGATGAAACAAACTAAAAAGTTTTTTAGTGGAATGCAAACATTCTGAATACATTAGGTTTTGTACGTGCAAACAATGGAACCCACACAAATCATTTAAACTTTGTATTCCCTTCATTGGGCCATGAAAAAACTAAAAACTTTTATAGTTAAATGCCAACATTGTGAATACATTAGGTTTTGTGATTGTAAACAAAAGAACCCACAAAAAGCATTTAAACTCTGTATTCCCCTTCATTTAGCCATGACACAAACTAAAAAGTTTGTTACTGGAATACGAACATTCTGAATACATTAGGTCTTGTAAACTTTAGATTCCCTTCATTAAGCCATGAAACAAACTAAAAAGCTTGTTAGTGAAATACGAACATTCTGAATACATTAGATTTTGTACGTGCAAACCCAAAGCATTTAAAGTTTGTATTTCATTTAAATGCATTTAAACTCTGTATTCCCTCCATTTAGCCATGAAAGAAACTAAAAAGTTTGTTAGTGGAATGCGAACATTCTCAATATAAAAGGTTTTGTATGTGCAAAGCAAGGAACCCACACAAAGCATTTAAACTTTGTGTTCCCTAAATTGGGCCATGAAAAAACTAAAAACTTTGTTAGTTAAATGCGAACATTCTGAATACATTATTTTTTGTGATTGTAAACAAAAGAACCCACAAAAAGGATTTATACTTTGTATTCCCTTCATTTAGCCATGACACAAACTAAACAGTTTGCTAGTGGAATGCGAACATTCCAATATATAAGGTTTTCTATGTGCAAACAAAGGAACCCACCCAAAGCATT